>CABEEJ010003368.1:53173-84154 GCA_901482245.1 Timema douglasi
CCTCCCACAAAAAGTGTCCTCAACTCGCTTTCTCTATACTCCCACTTTAAGCCACCATTTCTTAATTTATTGCCCACCAACTTGTAGACACACTTTTGGTTTGAGGCCCGATTGAGTCTAAGTAGCTTTGTCACGTGAATGGCGTGAAAGGGAGAGGAGTACGCGTGAAATAGAAGTTTCCTCCAAGTGTGGTCTCAGTATCCAATAGACATTGTTAGGATAACTAAAGCTCGTAGATTACGGTGGGCAGGAGATGTGGAGTTAATGGAAGAATCTAGAGCCGAGTTCAGGGTACTGACGGGTAGACCCAATGGGAAGAGACCATTTATAAAAGCTAGACGCAGGTGGGAGGATAACGTTATAATTGACCTGAAAGAAATAGGGTGTAATGAGGTGGACTGGATAGAACTATCTCAAGATATGGATAGGGTCTAATGAGCTGGACTGGATAGAACTAGCTCAATATAGGAATGGGTGACATATTTTTGTTAGTGCGGTAATGAACTTTCGAGTTCGTAATGCCATAGAGTAAGTAAATAATTAAATAAGGATCTTGATGAAATAATTTCACTTGTAATTTCAATTTGAAATATATTTTTACAGGGATCATAACATGTAATTTTACTTCTAAACTTTATACGTTTTCTGTTACACAGTAGTCACTATTGTATATTGAAATGTATAGCTAATATAACTGGCCTCATGGTATAGTTATATTTCCTGACAAATGAACTATATGTCCCGGGTTTTATTCCCAGCCGGTACTGGGGGCTTTTTCTCTAAAGGTGAATAATTGCCAAGCCCGCCTCGGTGGCGTAGTTGGCTAACGCGCTTGTCGTGTTGAGCTATACTGCTGAGGACGGGGATATCGAGGTTCGAATCTCGGTCGGGTGAACTGGGGGTGGTTTTTCCTACATGGTTTTCCACTCTCCCTCCACGCAAATGCGGTTTCACTTCCTCTAATTCAACCTTCCCAATTCCTAATCCATTAAAGTAATTAGTACTTAAAGCGTATAACCCGAACGGGTAGTAAGACGCTGTGCTAAATATTAGTATTATTTAATAATTACAAAAATTTGGTTAGCTTGGCTTGAATTAGCTTAAGATCTTCATTGGTTTTACTCTATTATATTAACTATCACCATCCCGTCATTTCACTGGAACATAGAAAGAGTCTCCAAGGAAAGTATGTAGACTATTTGCACATTAGGGTGTTCCCTGAGCAAAGATACTGTACTTAAATCCACGCTTATCTTTCCGCAAACTGAGTTATAGATTGATCTAGCTGAGACATGCCATATCAATTGCTATCATAAAAAGTCTACCCGTATTCACTGATTACAATCCGTTGCTACTTTTTAAAATACATATTGGCATATCAAATTCTTTCCAGGCATTTGTAAACGTGTATCGTTTTATTATCCTTATTAATCACTTTCATAGGCACCCAATATCAACACTTCATGTAAATGAATATTCATACGAGAAGTACATATTTCAAATCCATAAACCTTCCGTTATCTTATGTTATTTATTTAAATATGTAAGAGACGCGAGAAATATACCTTTTTTTTCACCAGTAGGGGTTGTGCCAGACAAAAAAAAAAGAAGGGGGAATGAGAGTAAATGAACGATATTTAAAAAATAATAAATTGTTTTAATGTGTGCATAAACCTGTATATTTTGTGAGAGAGGGATGTATGTATAAGGGGGTTTGGTGGACGATGAAGCGAGGTTGAAGATTCGTGATGGAACAGATACGTGCCCCCCTCCCCTTCCTAGCTCCCTAACGGAAGGGGGGGGGTGTTTGTTTGCTGAGGTCCAGTCCTAGAGCAGTCTCCCTGGGCAGTTTGCCCCTCCAACCCCCCGCATCACCCCACAACGTTTGTGGGGTCTGATAGCGTCCAACATACCAGGGTCTTGCACTATATGATGTGTACCGACCACTACTTGTGTGTGACGTCACTCACACTGACCGTTATCTAAACTGCTTAGCGCTGGAACCCTCTCGACCACAAAACGTGCTAGAAAGGACGATACAGGTTGAGAGAATTAACAAAAGATGGGGGGAGGTGGGGCTTATGGTCCAGGGAAAGAGGGGGAAGGGATAGGGTTCTTTTTGACATTTTACGAGACACGAGTTTAAAGACTTGCTCATTATTACATAGTTTTGTTACGTGAAGATACCAGATACGTGCTCGCGTATCCTGTGTAAAATGAGAGAGTTGGCTTGTGAATTGTTCTCTTATAATTCGATGGAGCTTCTATTATCACTGTTACTTTTACCTTCAGACATTCACTTTTTTCCTGTATTTTAAATACAACTAAAAATATGAACGCGGCATTTGCCACTATTATTAAAAAGTACTGTAGCTTTTCATAGTTATTACATCCGTGTTTGAAGGGGAAATGAAAAATTGATGACATAAAATAGTCATTAAAAAAATGAATGAAANCCAAAAAAGTGTTTTTTGACTTCCCGTCTGCCTGTCTATACCACCAATTAGAGCCTAAAATATTTTACCGATCGAGATAAAACTTGGTATGTAGGGCTTTCATAGAGTTGTCCCAAGGGATTTTTGGAATTGGTTATCTAAACCTAAAATTAAGGGTAGTTTGCTTAAGGGTAAAAAGCGAAAAAGTCAATTTTCTCAAAATTGGATCTAACGATTTTGATTAAATTTCATTTCTAAACATTTATAAATATTCCAAATAAAATGGCTTCCCTCAATATTTCGGCATAATGATTTTAAGGGTTCCGGTCTGATGCGTAATTTTTTTTTATAATATCTCCTAAGCCATTTGAGATATGAAATTACTTATCGTTAGAAATATGTAGGTCTCTTTATAATACAAATATTTTATAAGAAGCATATTTTTATAAAACCAATAACTTTCAAGCTATACGTAAATATATTTATTTTTTTAACTTTTCTAACACAAAAGGTAAAAGTATTGTTACCGCAAAAAACCTGAAATATTGATGATGTCGATGCTCTCAAGACCCCCAAACCCTTAAAAGTGGTCTTTGCAATGATGTCTGACTGTGTCTGTTTAAACTTAAAATTAAAAGTAGTTTAAGAAAGGGAGAAAAGAGAAAAAATATATTTTCTCAATATCTACTCTAATGATTTTGATTAAAATTTTTATCTAGGTGTGGATTAAGATTATAAATAAACTGACTATTTTCATTTTACCATGAAAATTAATTTTATGGTTCTTTAGAGAAGCAGAAACTTCTTTATCTCCGCAACTATTTGAGATACTAAATAACTTATCATTGCAAAATTGTAGTACTATTAAAAATTAAAAACTTTTATATTAAATATATTTTTATAAATCTAACAGTTTCTAAGATATTGGCAAATATATATTAAGACAATTTTGTAATCTTTAGTTGTAAATAGAATCTACTTAAGTTTTAGCGCGATACTTCTCCATTGCCATAGAGTTATTAAATATAAGTTTCTCAAAAAGTTTCCCCTTGTGAACCCAATATTGATCTTTTTGTATCGGTCCAAACATACAAATGAGAACATTAATTCTTTATAAACAAAATTATTAAATTTAAAACCGGGACTAAAAAAAAGTATTACATAAGTATATTGCAGTTTATGCTTGGGTTTGCTAGTGTATATTAGTTCGTTTCACATATATTACGAGTTTTGGGTAAATATCTCCCTTTTTAAACAATAGAGCGAGAAAGTCCGTGCGGAGTTCCATACCATTTATTTTAATTTCAAACCACAAATATAAAATAAAAATATTATTTTAAACCTTTTATTTACATTTCAGTTGTTTGATTATGAAATAATTAATAACCTTTGCATCCGCTGACAAAAAAAAACTTTTGGTTTAAATGGTTTTATTGTTTCTATTTTAACCATATGATAAATTTGGAATCAAACTTGATGTAAACATTCCCAAAATGTTTGTTTTTGATTGATATAAAAATAATTATAATTATGTAATTATCAATCAACAATATCAACTTGGTTGATATAATATTTATAGTTATAAGGATAAACACATCATTACGTGTTTGAAATAAGTGGCTAACATATTAGGCTTAATGTTTTAATTTAGAATTATTATTATTATTATTATTAGCACCGCGTCTTACTACCCGTTCGGATTATACGCACTTACGCTAATGTGTAATGGTAGGGTGATTGTGATATGAAATGGAGGACCTACAGTTTAACGTGGAATCCGAACCACGGTGGAGGCCTGGCATTCCTCACATTCACAAGATGTCTTGTCCGAGGGGAAGGAAGGGTTTGGTAATCAGATAAATATATGCGGGGACCAAGGATTGAACCCCGGCCGCCAACATAGAAGTCTGACACCTTACCCCTAGACCACCAGGTCACCTACAATTTAGACTTACTGTCTGCTAAGATATATATATATTACAAGAGCCACGCAATCCATGTATTTATCAATTTTAATATTTTTATTGCGTCGCATCTTTATATTCAACCCATATATCCTCATTTAACTATCTTAATAGTATAAGGATGAGAAATGTATACTTTGAACGAACTGTATTCGCATTTGCTTGGAGTGAAGATGAAAATATTTTTTTAAACGCCCATGACTCGAACTCTGAACTTTATTCACCAGAAATCCAGACTAGACGAGTTTCATGTTTAGTCCACGTGCCCATCGATGAGGGTAACACTTCGTAAAAAATAACTGTCAGGTAAACAAATCAAGAACATTACATCATACGCATCATAAATGCTTTGATTGTATATCAGTCAGTCACCAAAATATACCGTTTTTAGCTGTGAAGGTAATTTGACAGTTAAAATTGTATTATACAATTTTAACAAGTGTGAGTTATAAGTAGGGATTCAATGATTTCAAATCATTACAGTCCATTAACTATTAGGGGTCAATCATGCTAAATTATAATTTTCGCATACAATTTTTAAGGTAAAGTAAAGTAACTTTAGTACATATAAACATTAATATGAGGTGTACACAATTAAATATTATTAATAAGAATTTCTAAAACTTAAAAAAAAACAATAACTTTGCTGCTGTAGAAATACATTTTTCAGAAATATGGATGGACTATAATTATATTTGGATAATATAGGGGTAAGGAGGGCTAGAATTTTTAAAAAAGAATTAAAAAACACCTTATATGTGTAGTAGAAAATTGAAATATTTGCAATCATATATAAAGACCACCCAAGATAATAATAAAATAATGCGGCTTTTAAATTTGAAAATTGGTTCCTTTAGACTGGGCTATAGGGGGACCGGAATTTCACAAACAATTGGATAAAACAACTGTTTGTTTTGGTAGAAAACTGAGATTTGTCAGATAATTACTGAGACCATTCTGTATCTTTAAACACCCTATTATTACATTTTAAGCTCTTTGTTAAAATGTGATGCTCTTTTTTCCACATTTTTTGTGACAATTTATATAATTTATTTTCATTATTTTTTTATTATAGCTTTTAAGCAAATAATGCGTTTTATATGGATTCCATTCGTTTTTGCACTCAGTTTATAGGGCTGGTTAATGCTTCCTTTCAAATGTATTGGTGAACATATTTGGTTTGAGATTGTTATGGTTATCTTGATTTTGTAAAAAAAAAATTATATAAAGGGTGCAACTGTATGATAAACATCTTAGGTCAATATAGGCCTTGTTTTGATATCTGTTGGTCCACATGAATTATTTGGACACATCTAAATATCTTAAAAATTTAAAATGTGGCATTCCGATAGGTCTTAAGCTAATGTTCTATAGAAAAGTACAAAAAACAAAAATTGTATATGGTGGATTTATAATAGCGGCCAGAAAAGTTGAAAAATGAATAATTCCTTTTCTAAGCCGCAAACTGTTACAATACTGATTAACTTTCATTTGGGTAGTGAGATGCGGTGCTAAAAAACTTTCATTTATTTTAACTCTTTAAAAACCAAATGTATATTCTGTGTCACTTTTCTTTCTTTTTAATCAGAAATAACAGGCAAGAATTTAAATATTGTTATTATAATATGGAAGTTATAGCTTAATCTTGAAAGGAAATCTCAACTTTGAGTATTAATGTTCAAATTATATCTCTATTTTAACATTGTGGTTTTTTCAGCCTACTTTTCGCGTTTTTTAAAAACATAATTCAAACAAATAATATACTATTAATTAAACATAATTTAAGATTTGATTACTTTTCTCTGTGGTTAATTTTACATGCAAAAAAGGAAAAATTAGTTTATAGATTTCCCGTGTGAAGAAAGGGTGTACCAGGTAGTTTTTAGTAAATAGCTAATTATTTCAAGAACTATTGCAAATGACTTGTTTTCACTGAAACATCTCGCTAAAAGACCAGTAATAAAAGGGGCTAAGTACTTATTTTATAGAGTGTACTTTCACCCGTTGACTACATTAAATCTCAACAGGTATCGACTAGAAGAGAGCAGCGGGCACGAAAACCAAACATCGGTTACCTCTCTTAAGCGGGGAATATAACCTATACCGAAAGATAGTCGAACGTTTCGCTTGTGTAAAGAGTCAGCAACTTTTCTTGCCCTCTCTCTCTCTCTTTTAAAACTATTTTCTGAACATCGGATTTAAAATAGTTTAAATATTTAGCATAAAAAAAGGCTAGGAAAGAGGTTAAACCATTATTATCTCTAGTTGTTGGTTGCGTTGAGATTTTTTTTCTTCTTTTTTTAACCGTGATTTTATCAGTGGTAAGTAATATAATATTATCTCAGTCAACGTTAGTGCAAGAAGAGATGACACTGATTGGAATTGTACCAAGACTAGTGTAGAACTCTTACCAAGGAATTATTGGTTAAATCGCAGACTTCCGTACACCTCTATTTTTTTTATGGGTTCTCGTCTTCCCTTATGAAGAATTCTTATAATTATAGTCCACCTTTTTATTTTAGCAAGGTTAGATGAATTCACTGAGATACATTACTCCCATAACAGTCAAATGGGCCCGCACTGGTGCTAGAGCGGCTTGAGACTTGGCCACTGGTTTTTTTTAGCACCACGTCTTACTTATACTTATATGTACTAATAATGCTAATGGATTTAGGGATTAGGAAGGTTATATTTAGAGGAAGTTTACCCGCATTTATGTGAAAGGAGAGCGGAAATGCATTTAGGTAAAACCACCCTCAGTATATCTGACAAAGATTTGAACCTTGATCTTCCCATCATCGGTCGTCTAGTCTACTGTGTGAGAGTAACCCACCTCGGTCTAGCACGCTAGTTTCATGTTGAGCTAGACTGCCGAGCATGGGAAGATAGAGGTTCGAATATTTGTCGGGTGAAATGTTGTTGTTTTTTCCTAAATTGATTTCCACTCTCCCTCCAAACAAATGCGGTTTTACTTCCTCTAAATTCAACCTTCCCAATTCCTAATTCATTAGCATGATTAATATTTCAATTCATTCTACCTTAAAAGAATTGTAATAGTTTCAAAAGATTTATAAATACAACACAAACATAATTTCTATATGTAAATAAGAGTTTAGTAGACCACTTTTCATATTAATTTCCCCCCCCCCTCTTATTTCAGGTATTTAAGGTGCACTTTCTGATTATATACACACAAATCCTATAAACTAATTTAAATCTACAACATACACAACATCCAGCCCCTCAGTCGTTGATTCGTCACTGTGAATAGGGAAATTCACATTTCATAAATTATATATTTCAGCCATGCCAGGAATCAAACCAGAAACCCTTAGCTCAGTAGACAGATACGCTACCAACTACGCCAAGGTGTCGGTCTTGTAGATAACTATATGGAATTTAAGGTCCATTCAAATTCTAACTAGTAAATTCATATTATAAAGGATTGACGTATGGGTTCAACAATTCCCCCTTCCCTTTAGGATTACTAGGTATAATAATACCATAGCGTATAGGTAATACTTTTGTTGAACTTATCTATAGCATTAAGCTATAATGTGTGGTTTTGAGGGTAACCCAGGAAGAACACTATTAAAACAATGCCTGAATAAAAGGAATTACTTATAAGAAATAGATATTATTATTCGCTTCCTTTAAGAGATCCAATCATTTTTAAAATAATTTTAAATTCTTTTTTGTTAGCTTTAGGAGTAGTACTAGCGATCTGTGACATTATAAATCTGTAAAGAATCATGGAAAAACACTCCCAGTACGGACCCTTAATTTTCCAACTCGTCTTCTATGATCATTGTTACGGAAACCACCATTTCATCTAAGGACACAGTTAATGATCTATTTTGATTGTTAAGGATTTCTTCGTACTTAGCATAAGTTGGCAGGATGAGTGAATGCTGCAGATTGACACCAAAACAATGTATTCAGCTTGATACCAAACCAATTTCCGCACCTTGACACCAAACTCTAGTTTTCTGCTTGACACTCAACCATAGGTTGCAACTAAACATACAAAGCCATAGGTTTCAGTTTGACATCAAACCATAGGTTACAGCTTGACACCTAGCCAAATGTTGAAGCCTGACACCAAGCCAAACACTGCAGCTTGGCAATAAATTAAATGCTTCCAGTCTGGTAACAAGCCAATTTACGTAGCTTGACTCCAAACCAAATGGTAAAGCTTTACATCAAACTAAATGCTGTAACTTTACACCAAAATGAATGCCGTAGCTAGGGGGCGTTCAAGTATTACGTAAGTACATTTTGGCACATTTTAACACCTCCCCTCCCCCCTTGTAAGCAAAAATAAGCAAATGCCTGACCCCCCTTCTTACTTACGTAAAATTTGCCAACTTTTTTCATGCAATTTTGCCTATAGCCTAAACAGGTAGTAGGACGCGATGATAAAAAAAATATTAAAAATCCATGCAAATTACAAATTTCTGGTAATTATTAACATAGAGATGTAAATTAATATTGCGAAATAAATTACATTAACACTGCTATACAATTAATTTTAATTTATTGAACAGGTAAAATTAGAACACGTTAAGAGCATTATAAAGTTTTAAAATTTTATCTTACTTCTAAATGACGTTATAAAAAAGTGTTATTAGTGAATACATGAATATATTTATAAAAACAACCCACCTAAGCTCCATTTAATTCGATGATTAAGGTCCTTGAATCCACGTTTCATCACTTTCAATTATTGTGTTTCTATTTGGGGGGCAGGGCAGGTGGGACGCCTAGGTCAGTAAGGCTTTGGTCTACGTCTATAGGCTTCTCCACTTATTCCTTGTTTAGCCACTCAACATCTTCATTGCTGCCCGAAGTCTAAGCGGGTTGCAGTGCACCCTCCCTCAATTTTTCCCGTCTTTCTCTGTCATACGTAAGCATTTCTCTGACCCCCTTCACCCCTCACCAAAAATAAGCAAAGCTTGAACCCCCTCCCCACCTAAGGTGCTTAAGTAATACCTGAACTCCCCCCTAGACACCAAACCAAATGCTGCAGCATGACACCAGACATATGCCAGAGCTTGACATCAAATCAAATGCTGCAGCATGACACCAGACAAATGCCAGAGCTTGATATCAAATCAAATGCTGCAGCATGACACCAGACAAATGCCAGAGCTGGACACCAAACCAAATGCTGCAGCATGACACCAGACAAATGCCAGAGCTTGACATCAAATCAAATGCTGCAGCATGACACCAGACAAATGCCAGAGCTAGACACCAAACCAAATGCTGCAGCATGACACCAGACAAATGCCAGAGCTTGACATCAAATCAAATGCTGCAGCATGACACCAGACAAATGCCAGAGCTTGACATCAAATCAAATGCTGCAGCATGACACCAGACAAATACCAGAGCTAGACACCAAACCAAATGCTGCAGCATGACACCAGACAAATGCCAGAGCTTGACATCAAACCAAATGCTGCAGTTTGACACCAAATCAAACGCCGCAAGTTAACCATGCCAGTTGTGAAAAAAATTACACTGGAGGTGGTGTGCACGTTTTACATGATGTGCTTATCGGAGCGTAGTAATTTCATCGTGTCCTGGTTGGGAGGGGGGGAAGCACTGGTGGTGTGCTCTGGCGGAACAGAGGAGTCACGTGATCAGCATACTAACGTGACGTCACCTCATCCTATCGACTGATATGTTTGTGTGTGTGTGTGTGTGTGTGTGTCTGTGTCTGTGTGTGTCTGTGTATGTGTGTTTGTGGGCGGGCAGACGGAATGGAAAAGAGAGAAGGGGGAACTGAAGTTTTAATTAAAAAACATCTCAAGAAGGCACTTTATCTATAATTGTAAATACAAAACTGTATTTGACTCATAACATAATTAAACTACGGGATATCTACTCTGATTTTGGTTGGAAGAACAGTTTATAAAATTCAAACATATCTCTTTGTGGTCAACATTGATAACATTTGTGTTATTATATAGTTATTGATAACATCCATCAAAAGTCAAAAGTGAGCGCCGCAGATAACATAACTTGATGTATGATTATATTAAAATTATTATTATTAGCACCGCGTCTTACTACCCGTTCGGGTTATACGCACTTACGCTAATGTGTAATGGTAGGGTGATTGTGTGATAAAATGGAGGACCTACAGTTTAACGTGGAATCCGAACCACGGTGGAGGCCTGGCATTCCCCACATTCACAAGATGTCTTGTCAGAGGTGAAGGAAGGGTTTGGTAATCAGATAAATCTGTGCTGGGACCGAGGATTGAACCCCGGCCGCCAGCACAGAAGTCTGACACCTTACCCCTAGACCGCCAGGTCACCTATATTAAAATTGTTTTAGTAACGTTAGTAGCTATCAGAAAATGTTTTTGATGTCAAAACCAGGATATGTTATTCACTCTTCGAAAATTTGTGCTATATTAGTTCTGTTATGAGCGCTTTTAAATTATATTATAATAGTTTTATAAAATGATTAATTTTAACCGGTTTCCCACTTTCCTTCACGCAAATTTTACCTTCCTCATCCTTACTCCACTATAGTAAATATATTATGGTAGCCAAGCTGGGTGGTAAGACGTGGTGTACATAAAAAAAATAGGATGCGTAGTACGATTATAAATATACAATAAATAAAAACAACAAACAGCTTTCATCAAATAGATACAATTAATTTAAATTATTTTGACTGGGATATGCCCACCTCAGTTGCCGAATGGTTTAAGGTATCGCTCTCGTATTATACTGGACTACTGAAGAGATCGGGATTTGAATTCCAATTGGGTCTGCTGAGGGTGGTTTTTCCTTAATGGCTTTCCACTCTCCTACCACTTAAATGCGGGCAGATTACCTCTAAAATGCTTCCTTCCTCATCCATACTTCATTAGATTAATTATAATATATGTGTATAACCTTAACAGATGATGCTAATGATAATATTTTGCTGTATGACTTTATCTAAGTGACGTTAGTAACTAAACTCTACATTTTTTACTCTCGTAAATAATAGTTTCACGATGAAAATACATTCTGATTTGACCTACTCTGAAGTATATACACACAAAAATGTAATCACTGATTATTTTCACTCGTATATTGGAACTTGATTAAACACCTAATTCACGTGTTGATCCCAATCATCCATGTTTAAGTAGCGTGTTAGAAATAACTCAACACACTATGTCATTGAAAATAACGGGGTGAGATGGAGGGTGGGGGGTTGAATACTCCGTAGGTCTATTTAAAATTACATTTGTGTGAATTATTACTGTCCCCTCGTTTCCCCCTTCTCCCGCGGACTGCAGGGAGAGTGAATAATAGGGGTTGACCCGGAAAAGGGACTTCCATAAACGTCACAACCACGACTTGCAAAACGATAAAAAAAAAAATCTTGTAAAGGATGTGTGGCCATAATAGGGGCACTTTGTTGGTTCTAAGTCCATTCAGTGTTAGACAGAATCCAGGGTTTTCTGGCTGTAGAAAGAGGGTATAGCATGGAGGGATGATGGTCATTCTACAAATTTAATAGAGGCAAAAAAAAAAAAAAATCGACGTATGAAGGGGATAGAATAGTGATGTGAATTTTTTTTGTATTATGGAAACTAACTAAAATTTGAATAGATGATTAGTTTTTTTGTTGAAGAAGACGATCACAACTTATTTTTTATTAGCACCGCGTCTTACTACATGTATCGGGTTATACGCATATGTACTAATTACGCTGGTAAGTTAAGGATTAGGAAGGTGTAATTTAGAGGAAATGTGCCACATTTGCGTGGAGGGAGAGTGGTATATCATTTAGGGAAAGCCCTACACTCCCCCGACCGGAATTTTAGCACCGATCTCCCTGTCAGTGGCAGTTTAGTCTATTGTGAGAGTGACCCCTTATACTATGTGGCCACTGATGCTGGTTTGTTGTTAAAGTAAACAAAATATATAAGCTGTTATTTATTTACATTTTTTGTTTCAAATGATCATTTATTTTAAATAACAATTTCCTTAAAAATTTCTAAATTTGTGACTAAACTTTATTTTAAAATAAACTCAGTAAAAGAACTAAACTTACAAATGACAGTATAAGTGGGCACGAAAGGCATCACTCTTGTCTAGTCTGGTTTCCTAGTTATGGGGAGGTCTTGGTTCTAAGCCCGGCGGGTTGTACTGAGGGTGTTTTATTCCTAAATGTCTTTCAACTTTCCTTTAATACAAAGGTTGTTACATTCTCTCTCGGCTATACCTTCCTTCCCCCCTCCCCCAACCTATCATTAGTTCAACTTAAGAGATTGACAGATTAATGAGTATTTACAAATAGTCTTAACTCAATGACGAAGCACAACTAATGACTTCTAAGAGACTTGGTTTTTATATCTCGTTGAGCTAAAAAAGATAACCTTTATTTGTTGAGAAAGCCGTTGAGCTACGAGGAATTCAGAACTTACACAAGCTGATATCAGAAGCTTATTTCCATCTTTATATATTTCCAAAAGTTTTTTTTCTTTTTATCTTAACTTCCCAAAATAAATTTAGCTTTAAATATTGAAACCAAAAAGCTCAAAATCCTTCACAAACATTTAATTATGTATAATTAGTAACCAGAGTAGGTTGCATCGATGGTTGTAGATTTTGAGATACACGTGATAGATTGATGGTAACGCTCAGAATTAGGCGGCGCCGTATAGTTAGGCTAGACTGCATGACGGTTAGGCATGTAATATTGCCTACTCTTACCTTTTTAAGGCGCTGTTGTTGAACGAGTAAAAGTTTCAGTATCAGTAACCATGCGCTGTAAACGATAACATGACTTGGGTGTACTGTTTAAAAACATAATCTACTACATAATACTAATTAAAAATAACGTAGTAGAATAGGGATGTCAGTTATAACAATAGGAAGGTGATATTGGGGGTAATTTATATACTTATTTATTTTTATTATTATTATTATTATTATTATTATTATTATTATTATTATTAGCATCGCGTCTTACTATCCATTCAGGTTGTACGCACTTGCGCTAATGTGTAATGGTAGAGTGATTGTGAGATGAAATGGAGGACCTACAGTTTAACGTGGAATCCGAACCAACGGTGATGGCCTGGCACTCCACACATTCACAAGTTGTGATTAATACACGTCTTGTTAAAGATGAAGGAAGAGTTTGGCAATCAGATAAATCTGTGCCGGGACCGAGGATTGAACCCTGGTCCCCCAGCATAGAAGTCTGACACCTTACACCTAGACCGCCAGGTCACCGACCACTTATTTTGTAAAACATGAACATTTATCTTTTTGAGTTAAATTTTGAATAATCCGCTTCGGTGGTCGACTGGTCTAAGGTAGCGAGTGGTCTTAAGGGTCAAGGGTCAGGCCCACAATGTTGGAGCGTGTTGCAGGTAACAACCCCTAGAAACATGCTCGCTTAAATATCTTCTATATTTTTATTTTTGAAGCGCGTCTTACTACTACCCGTTTGGACAGTGCGCATTTTAATCACGCTAGTAGGCAGGGGATAAGGAATAAATCATTTAGATGAGAGATCCACATTTGAGTTGGGAAACTGTGAGAAACCATATAGTAAAAAACACCCTTTGTACATCCGTCTGGAATTCAAACCCTGACCTACCCGAGACCAGCAAACTAAACCAAAGGAGCATGATGTTTAGTAATGGTAATAATAACAATAATAATAATAATAATAATTTGCACCGCGTCTAACTACCCGTTCGGGTTATACGCTTTAAGTACTAATTACTCTAATGGATTAGGAATTGGGAAGGTTCAATTAGAGGAAGTGAACCCGCATTTGCGTGGAGAGAGAGTGGAACATCACTTAGGAAAACCCACTCCCAGTTCACCCGACCGAGATTCGAACCTCGATCTCCCCGTCCTCAGCAGTCGAGCTCAACATGACAAGCGCGTTAGCCAACTACGCCACTGAGGCGGGTAGCATGACGTTTAATCCGCGTATCCTGATGGAAGTATATTCTAGTTATCTAATGCTATGTATTTAAAATCATTAATATTATATTTAAAAAAAATATCTTCCAAAGGTTTATGTGAGTTAACGAATTACTCGAAGCGGTAGCTATTAAATTACGTAAATAAAAATGCTCCACAATCAAGTATTTAAATTGATATAAAAAATAGAGCACATTTTGAAGTAGTTGTAAGCATTTTTTATTATTCCAAATTATGTAAACACTAAAATAAAACTATTATAAATCTACGATATTCCATAAATATGTGCAATGCAATCGTATTTGGATTACAACTCAAAATTGTTTGTAGTGACAATGGGGGACAAAAGGATAAAGTTTCTTGTTAATAACTACAGTATGTCCTTATTATGACAGAATGATGCACAATGGATAGCTGTGAAGGCATTATAAAATGGTCAAAAACGGCCTTTTCGATGCAGCTTTAATCCAAATATAATTTAACATTTCAACAATGTTCATTATTAGGAGCTTCTATTAACTCTTTATCTTCATTAATGTTTAATCAGAAATGACCCAGGTGCAATAGTGTTCGTGTAGATTTACGATTACGAGAGGACTGTTACAGTTACACAGAGTCGATTGGCATGTGAAGTACGTTCTTATAAAATGTTGCAGACAAGCGGACCGTGAGTTAGAAAACTCTGGTCTAAGGTGTCATTCTTGCAATAAACGGGGACTGCCAATGATGGGAATATAGGGGTTCTAATTCTGGTGGGCTGAACTGGTTTTTTTTTCTAAAGGACTTCCTTTACTCAAATGTGGGATCACTTCCCCTAAATAATATATTACTCCCTCTCATTTTAATACTGGAAATATGCGGTAGTCTGGCCAATTAATAATACGTGTAGCATAAGGTTTTTTTCAATATCTATATAATAATAATATGGCAAAATCTTTTCAATTATAGCCGCAAATAAAAGTCTGTATGTTCTAAATCATTCTTTTTACCGTTTAACCACTATAGGTGATATTAGGGGGTCGTGGACAGCGTCATGTGACTTCATTTGAAGAAACAAATTCAAAATTTGTAAATAGATATTTACGTAACTATAAGTTTAAAAAAATAGTGCTTTTGTACATTTGAAATAATTTATAATATGCACTGTACGTAGTTTATATTATCATGATTAAGGTGAGGTGAATAGGAACGTTAATTAAATGCCGCATTTATACAGTTTTATAACAAAAAAAAATTTTGAACAAAATATATAAAAATAAATTATCACCACGTCTTATTATCTGTTCAGGTTATGAACATGATAATTATTCTAAAGGGGCAGGAATTAGGAAGGAAGCATTTTACTGATTTTAGAGTTCCTTTATTTGCTTGGAAGGAGAGTGGGAAAACATTTAATAAAACTATCCTCTGTAGATCTGACCTGAGTTTTTTAAACCCTATCTCACCGTTATCAGCAGAATAGTCTAAGACTAGTGTCACACCTTACACTATTCGACCACCGAAGTGGGTTGAAATAATTGTTCCTAGTCCTTTTGTTGTCGACTGTCCAACGTGACTGTCCAGTCGGACGAAGACGCCAAGAATCAGAGTGACAAAGATAAACATAGCATCGTGGAACAAAGAGAGAGAGGGGAAGGAAGGGAGAGTGGACATTGACTACCGAGGTTTAGAAGCACAAATTACCCATCAAACTCTTCCCCTTCCCTCCTTCACCCATTGTCCTCCTTCGATAAAAAAAAAAGGGAGGTGGGTGGGGAAGAAATAGGATAAGAAGAGAGAGAGAAAAAAAGACGCAAATAGCCGTTATAAGGAAATGTCCCCGGTGAGAGGACGATCGTGGGAGGGGTCCGCCGATGATAACTAGCCTAACCCCTGAATCTTGTCGTGTCTGCGCGGGATTAAACTTGGAGATCAGACCGTTAGCTTCAACTACTTTTTATTATTCGCCGCCCTCTCATCCCCTCTATTTATCTCTCCCCCTCCCCCCTTCTCCCAACCCCATCTCCTTTTCCTGATCTCAGTTTGTTCGTGTCCATCGTCAAGACTGGAGAACTGTTTCGCGCTTCCGGAAATGTGCCGGAACAAATGAACCGGCAACGTGGAAACGAACTTTTTACTGACAAAAATTGAATACTTTTAGTTGTTCTTTTTGTCCTTTTTTTTATACTTTTCCTGCTCTTTTTAATGCAACAACGATACTTTATTCTCCACTCAATTGGTCCCTCCACTCTTGACAACGTTAAATGCCATTTGGTAAAAAAAAGAAGTTTATATCTCTTTTGAGAGTGTGCATCACATGACCATCAACTTTGTGATACAGTCACTCGGTTAGAAATCTTAAATTTACACGAACACTATAGCACGTGGATAATTTATTATTAAACCTTAACTGAGATAAATATTTAATAGAAGTTCCTAATACTGAACATTGTTGAAATATTAAATAATATTTAGAAGAAAAAAAACTGCATTGTAAAGGCCGTTTTTTGACCATTTCAGAATGGCTTCACAGATAAACACTGTGCCTAAATCTTTATTCTGTCATTATAAGGACAAAATGTAGTTATTAACAAGAAAATGCGTTGCTCTGTACCCATCGTGGCCGCGGAAAATTTTGAATATTCATTCAAATACGAGTGCACTGCACACATTTCCGGCACATCGTAGGTCTTTTATTTTCCCTCTTACTCCCATACCTCGCACGCACGCACAAACGCAGATGCGAGCCTGAAACTGAGTTGCACCTGATTATGATGAAAGCTCTTAATATGATATGATAGTAGTGTATATACTAAACTATTATAAAACATGTTCTAAACATAAGATGACATCATCTCATGACTAACATCTAGCATACCACCCGCATCGGTAGTTGCGTGGTGTAGAAAGCACCACTCTCGTTTCAGGCTGAATTAAAGGTGACGTGGATATCGGGGTTAGAATCCCGGTCATGTATACTGAAGGTAGTTGTTCATTCAAGGTCATTTGACAGTAAATATTTCATTTTACACTTTTGACATATTAATAATTATTATAAAGAAATAGTGATTCGATTATTTCAAATTATTACAGATTGATGTAGCCATCGTTGGATTTATTTTGAATTGTATATGAATATGCTTACAAAGAGGTATAGGTTTATTGTGTGCTGTGGTAAGCGTGAATAGCTGAGTTGCCATGGAAAATAAACATTTCACATCTTATGAGTAGCCATGTTGTATGGGTTATCGGGACTAGTATAATACTTTAAATAAAATAGTTCATATGTGTCAATACTGTAAACCTTCTAGTTTCCAACAATAAAAAGGACAACAGTTCAGTTGAAGAAAGAAATTATATAAATTTTAGTCAAGTTTGGGATACTTTGTCAAGCTAATTAAGCAATTATTAAAATAGTTGAGACACAAGTTCACGAGCTATAAGGAGTCAAACTTGCTATTTTATTCTTTTTTTCGTACCATATTGTTAAGTTAAAGTAACTAATGTGTGCGGATGAAATTTAGCATAACTAGATATTCAAATGAAATTATAATATTAATAACACTCGTTAGTCCTCGGTCCCGGCACAGATTTATCTGATCACCAAACCCTTCCTTCACCTTTGACAATACATCTTGTGAATGTGGGGAATGCCAGGCCTCCACCGTGGTTCAGATTCCACGTTAAACTGTAGGTTCTCCATTTCATCTCACAATCACCCTACCATTACACATTAGCGTAAGTGTGTCTAACCCGAACGGGTAGTAAGACGCGGTGCTAATAATAATAACACGTGTTGAAATTGTGCAATTAATATTCTACTGTCAAATGACTCGTAAATTTTTTCAGTGGAGGCTCTTTCCATGTGCCGATGAGATGAGATGATGCTGATAGGGAACATGAGGGTGTGGAACTTGTGAGAACGCTTAAACTATCTTAAGTCTAACCAGCCAGACCTCAGTGACAGTTGGGATGATACCCTTTTGGGAAAAACACCCTTGGTATCAGCCGGCTATCGAACCCGAATTCCCTAGGTTTGTAGCCAGGATCACTATAGACCATCAATTGGCTGATTAGTGACCAAAGTGGTTTCTCCACTTTCCCTACTCGAAAATTTGGATACATTTCCTCTACAATTCTACCTTTCTCATTCCTATTCCATTAATTAATAATCGACCCACCTCGGTGGCGTGGTTAGCTAACGCGCTAGTCATGTTGAGCTCGAATGCTGAGGATGGGGAGATCAAGGTTCGAATCTCGTTCGGGTGAACTGGGGGTGGTTTTTCTTAAATGGTTTTCCACTCTCCCTCCACGAAAATGTGGGTTCACGTCCTCTAAATTCAAACTTACCAATTCCTAATCCTTAGCGTAGTTAGTATTTAAGCGTATAAACCGAACGGGTAGTAAGACGTGGTGCTGAAAAAAATAAAAATTAATAATAATCCGAACGGGTGCTAAGACACGGTTTGAAAAATAATTTTAGGTGCCACCAGCACAATTCGACACTTAGAGAGGTAAGTATCGCCTAGTCTTGTCCGACACTGTCATGTAGGTCTGAGCTAGAATCCCAGCTAGGTGCATTGAAGACGGTTTCTCATTTTTATTTGCCTGAATGCAAATACGGAAATATTTACTCTTAATTCTAACTTATGTATTCCTATACCATAAGTGCAAATATGAGTATGGACTGGAAACGGTAGTAAGTGGATAAAAATAAAACAATTATAATTGTAACTAGGTAAATAAAATACAATCCAGTTTTTATAGGAAGAGTCCTTTAGAAAATATAAACATATTTTTTGTTGAAGCCAACATTGATAAAATTTTTAATTCTATTAAGTGTTATTTCATAGACAGTGATTATATATATATATATATATATATATAAATATTATAACTGTAGATCACATAGCTTGACGTATGATCACGTTAATATAGATCTAGTAATTTAACTAGTCAGCCGAGAGCTCTACAAATGAATATTGGACTCTAACATCTTGATTCTTGGATGTATATTTCTTAAGATTAGGGCTGCTTGTTTAATTTAAATAGGTTGTACTAGCTTCGGTTGGTTTCTAAGGGGTTCGCACCATTTTGTCTGAAAATCCCTCAAATAATAGAAAAACACACATATATTTCACCAAAATGTGTTTGAAAGCCACTGTGGGTACTTTGTGACGTAAATAGCCTGTGACTCTTTGTGAGCTATCTCGAAGTGATGGGTCATGTGACATATCCGTGTGCTAATCCTACCCTCACCACCCCAGTAACTTGTAGTAGTCTCGTTTCTTCTTTCTCTCGCGTGATTTTATTATCTGGGCAAAGAATCTTGTTCCGCCCACACCCCATGCCCTTCTCTCATCCCAGTTAGGCCACACTTCTTACCTCCCCCTCCCCTCCCCCTCATCCTTTGGCCCCTACCCCAGCCCTCCTGTAGCATTGTGCATGCAGAGGGTGCGAGGCACCCACCCGCCTAGTGACCGGATCTTATCTTCTGCTTCAGTGCTACAGTGAACTATGTACACATCGAAATAGAACTTTGAAACTTTGCTTTCGGAAAAAAAACAATAACAATGTTATGTATATGCAAATTTGTTGGGAAGTTTGAATCAAGATTTTCAGTCACTTACTGTAATAGAGCCGCCTCTGTAAGGGAGAAATTGCCGCGCAGACGTTCAGCTGTAAAGCAATATTCATTTCAAGGATAGGTTTTTTCTCAAAATATGGTTCACGCCAAAATAAGGTCGAAAGATTCCCACAGGGCTAGTTTTTCTTAACAAGATTGTAGTTTTAGTTTTATTAAATAAAAAAATACCCGACTCGGTGGCGTAGTTGACTAACGCGCTTGTCGTGTTGAGATCGACTGCTGAGGATGGTGAGATCGAGGTTCGAATCTCGGTCGGGTCCTAAATGGTTTTCCGCTCTACCTCCACGTAAATGCGGGTTCACTTCCTATAATTCAACCTTCCCAATTCCTAGTCCATTAGCGTAATTAGTACTTAAAGCGTATAACCCGAACGGGTAGTAAGACGCGGTGCTAAAATAATAATAATAATAATAATAATAATAAACTAAAAACTATATGTGAAACTGTGACATTATCTCATTTGCAACAACTTTTTAAGTATATTTGTGGAGCTATGAGACTAGGCTTGATGTAAAAGGACTCTAGATTAGGCCTTCCTCCAACATTATTGTAATTTTTTTAATAAGTTCACAACAGCAAATTTTTTAAGATATTTGAGACCTAGTGGCGAGCTTTCCTCTTTACCTTGGAAAAAAAAAGTTTCGTGGTTTTCTTTCTCCTCTTTCTTATTGGCATGACAAAGGAGGGTTATAGGGGAAGGGCGAAAGGGAGTATAAGCATATCCGGAATAGTAAAGTAGTTGTAGAAAACTACAGAGATTATTGTATTTTAAGCCATATTATTATTATTATTATTATTATTATTATTAGCACCGCGTCTTACTACCCGTTCGGGTTATACGCACTTACGCTAATGTGTAAGGAGGCCTGGCATTCCCCACATTCACAAGATGTCTTGTCAGAGGTGAAGGAAGGGTTTGGTAATCAGATAAATCTCTGCTGGGACCTTTAAGCCATATTACCCGACATTGATTAATACTTTCTCGCTGAATGAGGCGGCTGCCTTAAGAACCCATCTTACCCCACGAATATCTATTAACTTAACGGCTTAAGCCAGGTGTCGCATCGTATTTCGGTTTTCTGTATTATACTCTAAAAACAGTAAAATTAAGACCAGTGAAACCGTTTTACCATCTTAATCAAAAAAATACAACTAAGTTAAAAAATATATATTTCAATTTTTTTTTAAACCCATTAAACTGATCACAATTTCACTGTTGTTAAATGAAGGATTCAGAAATTAACATTTTGATACAAGATTACGCTCTAACATTTAAACGTATCAGTTACACTGGCTAATCAACCACGAGAAGAGCTCCAAAAAGGGTTAAGTTTGACCAGTGTGTGGAGTGGATCTAGAATTTTCTAAAACGACGTAATATAGTACTAAATATGTAACTCGTAAAGTGGTCGTAAGGTACAAACTTCAGATTCGAAACAGACTAGAATTTCAGTCTTGAGGAGAGTCACGTTTTCTAATCCCTCTCAGATTCACTAGGTCCCCCCCATGTGATTTAATGATTTTTTTTTATCTCCCCATCCTCGTTAATGCTGTCTCATTTCCATCAAACTACCCTCCTAATCCCCACCTCTTAGATTAAATTCTTGTTGGCCTTCGTGTTTAATACATTTATAAAAAAAACTATCTGCTGGCTATTCCTCTCTTTTGAACTAAACGTTACGGGTTTGATTCCTGGAAGACACACAGAAAAAAAAAGTGAGACTGTTTTAGTAGTAGGTGAAATGAATTTTGCAGTAAAAATGATAACAATAGACAAAAAAAGTTTTCAAAAACTCTGGGGACATCCCTAATTCTTAAAAATAAAAGTAGCATGTCTTACTACCCGTTCGACTTATAATCATATTGACTAATTACTCTTAATATGATAACGAAGGTTCAATTTAGAAGAAAATTACCCTCATTTTTATGGAGGGGGAGTAGAAAACTATACATGATAAAAACCTTCAGTTCACCCAAATGGGATTAGAACACCGATCTCCCCTGTCATCAGCAGTACAGTCCATTGGGGAGTGACAACTTAGACCATTCTACCCTCAAAGTGGATATTTTTATTTCGAGAAACAAATTAATATGTAAATGTAAAATATCAGTTCAAAACATTTTTATAGTGCTGACAAACAGTTTAATGCACTAAACCTCTTTAATATCATGAAAACGTTTACATGCCAAAGAAGTTAAATTTAAAAAAGTTTTAGTATCCTATAAATAAGCAACAAAATATTTAAATAAAGCCTTATTTTAAGAATTCAAGATAAGTGTATGAAATTTTTTTTTTTCATAAGTGTTCCAACAACTTTTCAAAAATGTTAGTGAGCAGGAAAGTTATTTCACCCACTCTTCACCAAACGAATAATACTTATTTATTATCAAGCAGACTTTTTAATTCAGTGTAAAAAAAACTTGTATTACACTATTTCAAGTATTATTGTTACTTAGACCACTGTTCTCCTCTACATGACTGACCGCTGCCCCTAGAGACCCGCTTCATAAGAAGTCCAACCGGGCGCGGACAGTTTTAGCACCGCAAGGAACCCCCCCCTTCACCCCCCACACAACGTATCCCCTTAACCTCCCACAATTTTACCCCGTTATAATAAATGTGATCTGTAACACTTGCATTTAACTGCACACACTTTTTTATGTATCTATATATATATGTAGCAAAATATGACCGAGAAAGTAGAGGGATGCGTTGTTTTATAGGGCGAGCAGTAAAAAAGAGCAGATGGCCAGCCTCCTTGCATATTCTGGTAACAACATTGTGTCCGGCATAGTCCGGGTGTTTTTTTACTGCCCCCCCTCCCGAAAAAAATGAAGAAGAAAGGAAGTCTTGTTGTTCCGGAATGGAGGGATCTCACTGATGGTTTGGTACACTATTTGAACGTCTAGTTTTACATTCCGCTAAAAAAAAAAAAGTTTGAAATCTTGAATGAATCGTCACTCATTCCAAATCTACTCTTTGCTTCAAGAGCGGAAATTGCAATTGTCAGTGGTATGGAACACATCAAGAATAAGCTCTATCTATATAAAGTATGATTTTGGTAGGAAGAACAGTAGAAGTTAGTTACTAAAGTTACTAAAACAATTTTAATATATTCATACGACAGTCCATGTGATCTGCATCTGTTACTTTTGATCAATATTACCAATACCTATAAAATAACACTAATAGTAAGGTAAAATTTTATCAATGTTGACCACAATAAAATATGATTGAATTTTATCTACTGTTCTTCCAACGAAAATCAGGGTATAGTTACCAGTATTTAGCAAGTGCCGAAGGAAATAAATGCTATGACACAATAGTAAATTCTTTCTCATTATAATTTGAGTGCAAATGTTCAACATATCAGTAATCAGTGCACAATCCTCAAAGTGATACATTCATATTTATCATGTAAAACACTCCTCTAAACATTATCGTTAAAGCCATTTTCAAAAAATATAATTTTCTAAAATTAGTCATCGCTCATCAGTAAACTACTCTTAAACGAGTTTTTATTATAAAAATAAGTATATAGTATTATATTTTAATGTATTCTTTAAACAAAACTGCTTGAACAAATTCCGAAAACTTTTGAATTTTCAAAAATCACTCATCAGTAATTAAAAGACTATAAAATCAACATTAAAAAAAATTGTGATGACAGTATAACATCTAAACTTCAAGTTTTAACAAAATACATCAAACCATATCAAATACAACCCCAAGAACAGAGAGATGGACTAACAGAAGTAATTTATTAGGGGGAAACCATAAGATTAGTTACATTTTCTTGCTTTAAATTTTTTTGTTTAAATGATTATCTGCGGATTGTTTCTACCCCCTGTAAAAAGATTATTCCTAAGGAGCAATGAGTTAATATGACGTCAATTATTAATATGTTTAGCTAGGTTCTTTTACTATCATAACATAGGACATGAGACACACATCATATTATTTTGTTTATCTTATAGCTTTCTCCCAATGAATTGTATGACACACTCTTTTGGATTATTGAATATATAAAACTTAGAGTTTAATCATAATCTTGTGGTCAAAAATTGTTACGATTATGATTTATAAAATTGTCATGATTTTATAACATATGATAACGTATTGTCACGATTACAATACTTACTCTACATGATAAAATAAAAACCATAATTATTTCTATATTAGCTTCAATAGTGTAGAACTATTTTACAAAGGATGCAAAGGCGTCTTAACCAAAACTACAGTTTGATTTGGTTAGGAAGGGAAGATTTGTCACTTATAATATTTACTAAAACAATTTTCATGTAGTTACAATCAAAGTCATGTGATCTTCAGTTGTCACTTTTGAAAGATACTATCAATACCTAGAAATGATATTAATAAAATCGTAAAATGTTATTAATGTTAACCACAAAATAATAAAGTTTATATATTTTTTTAAACTTTCATTCCTGTTGTTTGGCTAGCACCTCTTATCACGCGTTATGGTAGAGCTACTATGTAGCAAATATATACATTTTTTCTGACATGAAGAAAAAAAATATATTTCTAGATCACAGTAAAATTAATGCATAAAATCTTGAGAAACAAAAATATCCACTCTATTTTTCACTAAATTTTAGTATTGTTATTTAAGACTATCCAAATAATCACCCACCTCAGCGTCACTCTTGCAATATACTGTACCCTGATGATGGTGAGATCGGATTTTAAATCCTGATTGGGTGAACTGAGGTTGTTTTTTTCTAAATGATTTTCCACTCTCTCTCTCTCTCCACGCAAATGTGAATAAACTTCCCCTCAAATTAAATCTTCCTCATCCTTAGCACATTATCATAATAAGTAGAGTAGATAGTATAATCTGAAAAGGTACTAAATAAATATTTAATTTTTATCGCATCTTACCTTTTTATTTTAATCATATCTAATCCCAGGCAAAACTTTTATACAACTACACAAATTTGGATTTAAAACTACACAAAATTGGATTTAGATTAGCGCATTAATTTATCCAGTGCTGTAGATAAATGCAGGGACAGTTTCCTTAAAATTCACCCTTTCCATAATATGTTTGAGAGCTAAAGTCGTTGTTTACCTGTGTTGACCCTATATTGCACTACTAATGAAAATATCGAGGACGCCGACTACCTATTGCCCTGGTTACATTGTTCCCACTGACTTGGTAGCGAGATCCTACCCCTCTCCAACTTGCATTATGACGTCACGGTGAATATTCTCCCTCTTTCTTCCCCTCAAGCAAGCACACCACCCCTGCTTTCCGGACCCTATGTCTTGGCCCTGTGCTTGCCCGGAATTTCAAACGAAACCAATTTGGCTCAGTCGGGTCGTCAACAGAATCTGGCAGGTCGCACGGGTCGATTCAGAAAGAACGGGGAAAAAGAGGGGAAGGGGTAAAACACCTCAACAATTCGCACTGCAAGGTCAATCTGCGATACTTCCTGCTTCCAGTAGTCGGGTGGAAAGGTAGAAAACCACTATAGTCGGGTTGATGTAGGATTCCCGTTGTTATTATTCAGATGGTAAGGTAGACAACCAGTATATTATTATTATTATTATTATTATTAGCACCGCGTCTTACTACCCGTTCGGGTTATACGCTTTAAGTACTAACTACGCTAATGGACTAGGAATGGGGAAGGTTGAATTAGAGGAAGTGAACCCGTATTTGCGTGGAGGGAGAGTGGAATACCATTTAGGAAAAACCACCCTCAGTTCACCCGACCGAGATTCGAACCTTGATCTCCCTGTCCTCAGCAGTCGAGCTTTACATGACTAGCGCGTTAGCTAACTACGCCACCGAGGCGGGTGATTCCATATAATCGGTATAATCAGATAATATTAAACTGACGCCTATGTCCATGTGCCCATTCAATCGGGCAAGATTGACAGTCGCTCATCCGGACTAACCTCTACTCACACTAGCTATTCCAAGGACAGACGATAACAAGACGGAATTTTAAAGATATTCATTAGCGCTTGTTTGAAAAGTGAATAAGAAGTCTTATTTGGAAACTCTTTAACAATGAACTTTAACGGAATTTCAACCGCTTCCAAGCAAGTCAGGAAAAAGAACGTTAAAGATGAGCTAATCTTGCAGATTGGTACATTTATTAACATGTTTATTGATTCCAAGGTCGAACTAGTTTCTACGTTGCATAATTTGTTCAAACCATTTTTATTTAGAACCGCAACTTACTACCCATTGAGGCTATGCGCTTATGTACTAATTACGCTAATGGATTAGGGATGAGTAAATTTATATTTTGAGTAGATGCACTCACATTTGCGTGAAGGGAGAGTGGAAAACAAGTTTTGGGAAAAAAACTCTCAGTACACCCGACCGATATTCGAACCCCAATCTCCCTGTAATCGGCAGTCTGGTCTACTGCGAAAATAGTGCCTTAAACCACGCGATCACCGAAGCGGGTTTTGTTTCAATAAAGTCCCAACCCCTATTTATTTCTATCATGTTAAAATAATTATATACTCAAACAGTTTCAGATATTACCCTATTTTATCAAACGTGTTTTGTAGTCCTACTCATAGAAATCGCTATATAAATATTAAGCCTGCTAATTGTTTACTTAATCCACACATTTTCGCTTTCCTGAACTCAATAAACGGTTAATTCAGTGTAAATCAGTGGCGTGCTATGGAGTGTTTCCAGGGTAAAGATAGACCCCCGGGGCTCCACGAGCTGTTCCTAGGAGGTCCGCGACAACCGCCAAAATCTTACAAAATAAAAAGTTAGAATAGTAATTAATCAACACTGTTCTACATGAAAAACAAGTATAAAACTAGACTTGATATGCATCAGATTTTCGAGTCAAAGTGTCCAGCCTTCAACCTGATCTTCAAGAAGTGATGGGGAAAAAAGAAGAGGTTTCATTTATCTCACTAATACTAGACCCAAATGAATAAATTTGAACTTTTTCATCAGTTAATAAATGTTCATGTAGGCCTACCTAACCTTTTTTGTGTTAACTATTAATAGAATATTCATTAATATTACAACTAAAGTTAGTGTAAAAATAGAAGTATCTATAAACACATTTGACTCGGATTTACTGTGCCAAATTCTCAGTTTTGAAAGTTTTCTAACATGAATTATCAATATGGGGGAGGTGCTACTTTATATACATAGAACAGATTAGATTCTAATGATAAGAAAAAACGGGGGGGGTCCGCTGATCATCTCAAAGAGCCTCTTGGGGGGTCCTTGACTGGTAGGTAAATTGGGAACCACTGGTCTATCCCATTCATACATAGGATCTGCCCTACATACCTCACATGGGAAATGTGTTTCTGTTAATACCTTGCAAATAATGTCATACTGGGTGACCTGGCAGTCTAGGGGTAAGGTGTCGGACTTCTGTGCTGGGGTCCGGGGTTCAATCCTCGGTCCCGGCACAGATTTATCTGATTACAAAACCCTTCCTTAACCTCTGACAAGACATCTTGTGAATGTGGGGAATGCCAGGCCTCCACCGTGGTTTGGATTCCACGTTAAACTGTAGGTCCTCCATTTCATCTCACNCTGTAGGTCCTTCATTTAATCTCACAATCACCCTACCATTACACATTAGCGTAAGTGCGTATAGCCCGAACGGGTAGTAAGACGCGTTGCTAGTAATAATAATAATAATTTCATACTGGGTGATGAGAACATCATAGTATGTACAGAATTTTAAACTAACACTACTTACACTGAAAACACTCCAAATCATGCCAACAGTTTAAATGTAGGTTTATAAAAGTTAAGGGGCCTGATACCTTTTATAATGAAATTTCCGAAGAAAAAAATTCCTACTTTAAATGAACCCAGAAGTCGTTGATTGGTAAGAATTGTGAATGCTATGGTGGGTTCCCCCTTAAAGTAGCATATTAAGGTGGGAGTGTAGTGGACGCGAGAAAAGAAAAAGGTTTTTGTAGTTTATATGACAAAACTTTTCTTCTTTTTTTACAAAATAAATCAAATATTTTCCCAGAAGAATCAATATAGTTTAATTTTATTCCCACGGTGATATCAACTGGTGTGGGATGTCCTGGAATTTAATGACAACGTTTCCTCTTCATTTAAAATGTCTGCCATCTAATGCTGCTATGCTCGTGACAGATAGTCGAGAAGCAATGACATTACTATGCGAAGAAAATTAAACTGTATTTTTCCACTGAAACGATATTTTATTTGTGTTGACCAAAAATATGTTTTGGTATTAAAAATCTCACAAATACTGCCCTTAACTCACGTCCCCTACACACTCACCTTAAGGCAGT
This sequence comes from Timema douglasi, assembly GCA_901482245.1. NCBI lineage: Eukaryota > Metazoa > Arthropoda > Insecta > Phasmatodea > Timematidae > Timema > Timema douglasi. The sequence goes on from CABEEJ010003368.1 coordinate 81,457, forward strand.
AAAGGTCAATGCCGCAATCCTCTTATTTTGTAGCCAGCACCCTCTACTTGGGGGACTTCCGAGGTCACTAATAGGGCTTCGTTTGTTTCTGTTTGCCCTACTGTGGACTTGCACAGGGATACAGGTCAAGTGTTCAGTGGAGTAGTTAACAATAGGTTTTATATAATGTGTTGACCATTTAAAAGGGTAAGCGCAGACTTATAGGTGACAGACCGTATGCTGTAAGTTACATTATACACTTATTTTATTATTGGTGACCTGGTGGTCTACGGCTAAAGTGTCGGACTTCTGTGCTGGGGTCCGGGATTCAATCCTCGGTCCCGGCACAGATTTATCTAATTACCAAACTTTTCCTTCACCTCTGACAAGACATCTTGTGAATGTGAGGAATGCCAGGCCTCCACCGTGGTTCGGATTCCAAGTTAAACTGTAGGTACCTACCACTACACATTAGCGTAAGTGCGTATAACCCGAACGGGTAGTAATACGCGGTGCTAATAATAATAATAATAATAATAATAAAATATTAAGTCCATATATAAAAACAGCAAATCGTTTGTGACGTGAATTGAGTTAGATTTTTAAAAATCCCAGTCATATCTTTGCATGCTTCCGTCACATGAAAGGTGCTGTTCGCTCTTAATTATTGGAGAGATACAGGGGACGGAAGGATCCTATTTTCCCTTTAAATTAAAGAATACAAATACATATGTAGCTACTATATTAATTATATAAGTCGCATAACAAAGTTAACCTTAATTATTTATACATTGCTCCAAATTTAGATTTTTAATTTTCTGAATTGAACAACTCAATGTTTCTTTTACGGTACCTAGTAAGAATGTCCCATTTGAACAGATTATTGGGGTTGGAGGGAGGGACACTTCTCCCCCTCTCTCCCACTTACCCGACCCCAACCCCGCTGACGACGCCTGTGGTCACATACTCGGTTGACGATAGCAATGTCATTTTGTGCAATTGGAAGTCTGCAGCAATTAACTCAGTCTGATTATGTACAGCTAATTTTTTTTCATTACTACTGTTAATCAGAAGTCAACGGTCAACGCAATATAACATTCTAATCAAAATGTATTTAAGGTCTTAGAGTGCATTCAGATAATATGATGAATGATGTATTTTATAAGGAAGTGCAACAAATGAGATATGGAATAAATATTATATAATGGCCTATTGAGTGAAGTTTGTATTAGGAACAGAATGGGGCTATTTTTATTCCATTTATGTTTGTCAAATAGCTATTTGTAACCATGAATATGTCGACAGTAAGTTTATGCAAATGAACGCGATTATGTAACTTATTTGGTAATATAATCGCCGCTATTTATATGGGTGGCTTAAAGTTGCTCACTTTTTCAATCAGGCTGCTGCCGCTAGGTGGTGTAGCCACCAGTGTTTCCGATTTAAATGTTCATAACTCCGCAAGAAACAATAAAAAGTAATATATATTATATTTTTTAAATTGAAAAATTACACCTGGACACGGAAATAGAACCCGATACCTTAGTACGCCAATGCTCTAACTCTATCTGATAGCTCGTGATATTAATTGATCATTCAAATGTAGCTGACGATTTCCTCACATCCATCACAGACTCCGTCTTAAAATATGAATGAAGAATGACTATGGGCACGGGACGACTCCTGGAGAGCTCAATAATGAGAGCATTGGCGTACTAAGCTAAAGGTCCCGGGTTCGATTCCTGTGTCAATTTAAAGGATATGAGGTGACCTGGTGGTCAAGGGGTAAGGTGTCGAACTTCTGTGCTGGGGGTTCGGGGCTCAATCCTCGGTCCCGGTACAGATTTATCTGATTGCCAAACCCTTCCTTCCCCTCTAACAAGACGTGTACTAATCACAACTTGAGAATGTGTGGAATGCCAGGCCTCCGCCGTGGTTCGGATCCCATGTTAAACTTTAGGTCCTCCATTTAATCTTACAATCACCCTACCATTACACAATAGCGTGAGTGCGTATAGCCCGAACGGGTAGTAAGACACGGTGATAATAATAATAATAATAATAATAATAATAAAGAATATTATATTTTTATGCAGCTATGACCATAGCTAACAAATGTAATAGCTCTTCTCTCTAACCCATCAAAAACTTATATAATTTTCTGCTAGATTTGAACAAAATAAGGTTATATATTTTAATAGTCTATGTATTTTAAAACTTAGGGATTAAGGCCACATGGTTTTATCAATTCAAGTTGTAGTAATTATATTAGGATCAAAATATATTAGTCTTGCAACTGGCATTGGAATTAATTGTATTCATGTACCTATCTAGAGTCCAAAGAGTCTGAACAAATTCCTTATTCTGAAGCAACAAATACTATTGCATTTCACGAACGGGTCTAACAATTTTAACATTTTTTAACTAGATAATTGGGAGCAGCGAAATGCCACCTAAATATTGTTTATATCTTTATAGCAAACGCGTATTGTTCTAGGGGCTACATTGTTTATAATATGGTCCTATTTTGAGATTTAAGGCAGCTCCTTTGATATTTTGGACGTAAAATCATAACCTATTACGGATATGCACTGCACATGGCAGTGAACAAAACAAAATAATTAACTATATTTAAAGTAAGACAGAACGTAATGTTTCAGGGCGCAAAGGGGTGGCTGGTGGTGGGGGGTAATAGCTTGTAGACGGGGGGAGGTGCGCG
>CABEEJ010003369.1:8618-25403 GCA_901482245.1 Timema douglasi
CTACTCCTTACCTCCCACCGCGACTTCGTGTCGCCGGGACTGTTCCTACTCCTTACCTCCCACCGCGACCTCGTGTCGCCGGGACTCTGTCCTTCCCCCCTCCCAACCTGTTCGTCCTTTCAGACGGTGACCCCCACGGGATGGGATACACCCGCCGCGCCGGCAAGGCCCAACGACTTAAGACACTAAAGAAGGCAACGACCACCAAACAGTACTCCACACACGGACCCGTCTATTATTACAGCCACCAGACCTACGAACACAAACACTCCGCTTCAGGAACTCCCAGCGTCGACCATTCCTCCCCTCGATTTTCCCCCACACCGACCATCCGACCCCCACCTACTCCACTTTCCCCTTTTAGTCCTGAGGGCTATCACGTACACCCCTTTACCACCCCCGAACCCGCCTATGTTTTCTCCCCCATCTCCCTTCCTTACCCCCATCCACTCGACCCACGGGATCGACTCCTAGTCGCACGGAAACTACACTTCGACTAAGACAATCAACCCACTCCATGCGAAGCCCCAGTAAAGACGGATAACATGGTATTCAATCCTATCTCGCAATCATTGGCAGTCCAGTCTATTGGGAGGGTGACACCTCAGACCATTTGACCAATGAAGCAGGTTGTTACTATCATATATTCTTCTAAAAACATTTAAAATTGTAGTCAGTAGCTCTTCTGATAGAACGTATAAGACAAAACAGTATGGCCTACATTCCTTATAGTAATATCCAAGATAATAATCGCCATGTCTTCTTCTCCTAATAATATCCAAGATAATAATCGCCATATCTTCTTCTTCTAATAATATCGGAGATAATTATCACCATATCTTCTCCTAAAATATTATCCAATATAATCATTGCCATATCTTCTCCTAAACACATCAGGTTAAAAACACACAATATTGACCCTCTAAAACGATCACATTCCAAGAATACTTATCAAAGTAAGACAATTCAATCCCATTTCCAAATCTTAAAGCAATTCAAACCTTTCAATGTTTCCTAGTTGTCTCCATGGGGTGCCAGTGGGTACATCTTGTGTCACTGTAAAGTGATGAGTCTTTGCTCCATGTACAAGCCTTCGTATGAGGGCATGAGCTTAGACACTCATACAATTAAACCCTGAAATAAAACAAATTGTGATGAGTGGTGGACTATTAATTAACAGTTTGAAGTGAATGTGTGGTGAGGAGTGGTGGACTATTAATTAACAGTTTGAAGTCAATGTGTTGTGAGGAGTGGTGGACTATTAATTAACAGTTTGAAGTCAAATGTGTTGTGAGGAGTGGTGGACTATTAATTAACAGTTTGAAGCCAATATCACAAAAACTAATCTTTAATACTATATAATTAAAACATTGTTTTAAGAGTCACACATACAGGACATTGTCCGTTTTAAAAAAAATTAAACAGGTTGGGGCCTAAAGTGTGAACTTGAGGCTCATCTGTTTGATGTTTCAGACAAAACGTGTTTGGAAAAAAAAGTACCTATTACTCCCAATGGATTGGATATGAAACAGTATTTTCTGTTTTATATCTAGGCATGTATAGTACAAGGCAATATATATTTATTCTAAAGCTTAACTAGGCCTATTGAACGTGAAAAATAAATCCAAAAAACAAACATTTCCATTGATTGTTATGACTTTAATGTTTAGGGAACCTTACAGTACCAACACATTTTGGAATGTACTGACTTGAATGTATGGATATAGTCACAAAGAAGTTGGGATTCTTTATTTTTTCATGTCATATAATGAGAAGTTCTGTACTTTTCATCATCTAGAGACACAAAAAACAAAAGCAAATTTCTAACAACAACAAAATTAATAGTGTAAAATAATTGTAGATAGGCTAGTTTATAAAACTAAGACAGTATTTTAGTGCAATATATTTCAGGATTTCGGGAATTTAATGAAAAATATGTTTTTGATGTCAGAAAGCTTAGGTTATGTTCAATTTGAATAGTAAGCCAATATATTATTATTATTAGCACCGTGTCTTACTATCCGTTCGGGTTATACGCACTTACGCTAATGTGTAATGGTAGGGTGATTGTGAGATGAAATGGAGGACCTACAGTTTAACATGGAATCCGAATCATGGTGGAGGCCTGGCATTCCCCACATTCACAAGATGTATTGTCAGAGGTGAACGAAGGGTTTGGTAATCAGATAAATCTATGCCGGGACCGAGGATTGAACCCCGGCCGCCAGCACAGAAGTCTGACACCTTACCCCTAGACCACCAGGTCACCAAACAAGCCAATATAATAATAAAAATGATCAATGTTGCAACAATAATATAATAATTCCACCCTCTTTGTGTACTATTCTACTATTCCCGAATGTATTCGTTGTATTGTGACATTATAACAATAGGCCTAAATTTAATGTTCTTATCTTAACCTACTTGGTTAAAATTGTAACAAAGTTCAATGCATACTGGCCTCAACAGAATGAAGGGGAAGGATTAATGTTCTTATCAGTCTTAGTGGGATTAAGAGTGTATTTACGAAAATATTAACTGATCCTCGTTCCCCTCCCCCTTTGAGACCTAAGTAATGCTCCATAACCCTTCCAATCCACCTTTATTGACTTCGGCGTACAAAACCTTCATTGGACCTACCTCAATACGTTTTGACAACTTTATAGAAACATTTTAGATTTTAAACTAATTAAAAGTTACAGATCCAAATAAGTGTAAGAATAGCACATAACAGAGTAAATAATCATTATTGACAAAAAAAATTGTCTTACCTCAGTCAAGTCAGTGCAATAAAAAGAAATACCAATAATCGAAATCACCATCCACTTATATGCTACGTGTGTGTATTTATGAGTATAAAAAAAAAGGAAACTCAAATACTAGACTTATCACACAACTAATACATTTTGTATAAAATATGTTTTAATATAGTTAAAATAAACATAAATTAATGTCAAAATTATTGCTTTTTCATAGCAGACACTTTTTGTAGGTCCTGGAGTGGGGATTTAATTGTATATTAATTTTTGTTATTAACGAACTGAGCAGAACAGAACCAGGTTTACCAAGATCTGTGCATATGGAAACATAATATAATGCTCACGATATCGAACAGTTTTGTGATTTTTATTTAAAAGGTTGGACTTTTTGTAGATAGATATTTACTTCCGATTCTTACTTCATGTAAATGCTGGTATAATTTCTTTAAATTTAATCTTACTCATCCCTAAGTTCCTAAGAAACTAACAGAATTAATATAATTACACATTACCCTTTAATCTGGCACATAAGCTAAAAGAGATATCTAGTAATAAGTATATTTTAAAAATATATTATTATAGTTTGTATGAATGATCTGTGCTTAATCAACAAAGTTGGATAATCTGTGCTAAGGCTCTTCACATGTGTTATTTGTATTTTGTAGTGATGGGCACTATCGAATGATTTGAACTATCGAATGATGAAAACTATCGTTTCCAAACTATCGAATAATTATTCGATAGTTTTCATTCGAATGAATATTAGTTAGTAACGAATAATCATTTGAATGAAAACTATCGTCCATTTCGTTTTCAATCGAATGAATTGTCTATTTATTCGCAGCTGCTGCTGTGTGGATCTCATTCAGTCATAACAAAGCTGACTAATCAAAATAATAGTTTCTTTCACAATTGCCTGTGTCATGAAATACAGGCATTTAACAAACATAAACACAGATAAATTATTAGTTATTTTAAAAGATAATGTCTGCGATAGCATCAGTAGAGGGTCGAGGGTGCTATGAGACATTTGAAAAAATATAGAGCAGTCCGTTGCGGCTGGTTTCACTGGTTGGTTTTGTGATTTTTGAGCTCTTGACTTGAAAACGTGTTTGTGTTCAACTTATTTAATTAATCTACTAGTCCCTATTCTAATTTACCCATTTAAACTTATTATTTAATGTCGTTTCAGTAACAACAATCTTTTTGGTATAACTTATAATTATTATTTTCTAATTGATAATATTATTATTTTAATGGCCTTGTCCCAGTAATACTACTTTAAAGAGAAACTTAACAGATATATAGATTTAAATTAGAACATAATTCAATTATGAACACTACAAAAGGTGCCATTTGAGCCAAAGAAAAACCTACAACATAAAATACTGTAAAAGACAAATTTCCTACCAGAATAAGAGAAAAAACCTACACTCGTCAGGAAGAAATAACGTAAGCTATGCATAATTTTTATTAATTATTTTCCAATGTGTAGCATATTTGACGTCTATAAAGATTTATTATATTTTATAGCAAACGGAAGTAGAAACATTAATATATTAAGGTGGCTGAATTCGTGTTTTATTTTTATTTATGGTGTTTTACGTGCTCTTTCTGAACCGTTTCATTATATCAGCACACGACTTTTATATTAACTAAATTCCATAACAGGCACAACATCCAGCCCCTATGCGCTAATTTATCACTGTGAAAGGGGAAACGCACATTTCTCAAATAATAGATTTTATCAGCCATGTCGGGAATCAAACCCGGGATTCTTAGATTAGTAGGCCGACTCGTTACCGACTGAGCTAAGCCGTTGGATAATTCGTAAGTATCGCTGACCTAATTGAATAGCCTTATGAGAAATACAATTACTATAAATTAAATTAATAATAAATAAATACAAATAGGTTTGAATAATAGTCTAAACACTATGGTCAGGAAAATGTGAATGATAAACTGTAAGCTTACTTTAACCCACATTTTGTGTGGATAAACAACAGATGAGAACGAAACCATAAGATCGAATAAAATAATAATAATAATAATAATAATAATTGATCAGCCATCTAAAACGAGGATTGATTTCCAATAGTGGACCTTACAGAAACCAATATTTCGTATCTCCGTAACAAGGAAAACATTAGAAACCGTAAGGTTGACTATCGATCAGCACGGTAACCCGTAGAAGTGAATCCTAATAGTGGACCTTATAGAAACGAATATTTCGCATCTCTGTAACAAGGAAAACATTCCGAACCGTAAGGTTGACTATCGATCAGCAAGGTAACGTGGAAATGATTCCCAATAGTGGACCTTATAGAAACGAATATTTCGCATCTCTGTAACAAGGAAAACATTCAAAACAGTAAGGTTTACTATCGTTCAGCAGCAAGGTGAATGAATATGAATACTTTTCATTCGAATGATTTTTAAACTATCGAATGATTCGATAGATTAATACTATCGAATTATTCGATAGTTTTCATTCGATAGTGTCCATCACTAGTATTTTGGGTTATAATATACCATACCATTTACGCTTGGCCTATTGTACGTAAAAAGTGAAAATGTCAACAAAAGCAAAAGGTCTTCCGCAAAAGAAATACTACAGACAGCGGGCTCATTCAAACCCTATAGCAGACCACTGTATAGATTAGTAAGTAGCGACTAGCCTAGTACAGACAGTAAGTACAAAGACGTTAAACATGCAAGAATGAAAACACATCTCTTTTTCCTCTTTTCCATTGGAAGGGCCTTTAACAAAATATAAACATATATTTTTGAGCCAAATCTAATACAATTTTACTATATTATTATTCTTTTATAAGCATTGATAATATATCTCACAAGTGACCCCCACAGATCACATGAATTAAATGTATGAATACATGAAAATAGATAATAGTCACCTTTATAGCTGTCGGATAAGGCACTTACTATGTAAAATGGACTTTAATATAATGTATATAGACCCGGTAGCTTAACACAATAAAAATTTTGGGAAAAGTACACTTAAACTTAATGTAGAAACAAGTTTTCCCTGCAACACCACACAACCAAAATAAATTATTCACAATCAACAAACTAAGATTTGGTACATACCAATATTAATATAGTTTGTTTGTATCATCACAGTGTTAATTTATTTGATGAACTTTGTGACACCTATTTTGGTGGACGCATGGTCTAAGATGTCATCCTTGCAATAGACTAGACTACAAATGACAGGGGGATCGAGGTTAGAATCTTGGTCAGGTGTACTGAGAGTTATTTTTCTAAACAGTTTTCCACTCTCCACACAAATGTGAATACATTTCCTCTAAATTCAACCTTTTTCATCCCTAACTCATTAAATTTAATAGTGCATAGGTGTATAACCTTAATAGACACCTGGTACGATGCGGTGCTAAGAAAAACAATGTGACATTATTTTCTAGTGATAACTATTTCAGCGTTCTCCCCAGGAAGTTTTGCCTGCCAGGTGGCATTAATTAACCAGGCAGGGGCAGTGTAATACTTTCGTTGTGTGCAACAAACATTGATTTTAGCCGGATGGACAGTAAAATCAGCCGTGCCGCTAGAAAGTCCTTGAGGAGAACACCTGGAACAGCCCGGAGACTCAGATGTTTGTGGAGTTGGTGTTGGAAGCAATTTTGGGTGGGGTTGGTACAGACTCCAACTCCAGCTTCAAAATAAAAACTTAATATTATAACATTATATCATTTTAAATTTATACTTTTTTTAAGATAAATATTTGTAATTTTGTTAGATAAATTCACAATGTCAAAGAAGCTTCCCATGAAGTAATTTGTATCAGAGCATTTTACTGCAGTTAATTTGTTATTACTAATTAATGTAGAGTATTTCAGCAATTCCTGAAGGACTCTTTAGTCTTAACAGTAGAAAGATTTGTGTACTAACTCCACAGTCCTTCAAACTACCATAGTAATATGAGAACCCCTTTAGTCCTGCAAGAGATTTATCCTGGGACGCTTAGAGATGCAAAATTAACACTTACATTATTATTTTTATTCAATTGTATTGTGGACATAACGAAATAAATGGCAGAGTATTATTACTTATAAATGTGTGCCTTTATCTTCTGTTCCAGTCCGAGAACTCCAGATGATATGGATTGGTCCATTCTTTATCCCAAATATTTCCCTGGGACTTCTTCAGAGGTTCCCTCCTTGACAAATAAACGTGTGGAATTCGCCGATGTTGGATGCGGCTATGGTGGTCTACTTGGTACGAGTTTATTGTAAAATAACAATATGGTGACTCGCTTCAGAGGTCAAATTATTCAAGGCGTCACACAAAATACTGGACTGCCGATGACGGGGAAATTGGGGTTTGAATCTCGGTTAGGTATTATTTTATAAATGGCTATCCACCCTCCCTCCATACAAATATGGGTACCTTTCCTTGAAATCCTACCTGTAAAAAGACCATGAATGACTAGGTTACGAAATGATTGTCTAAGATTGAGGACAAACCCTGATCGAGTCAATGTTTGTTGACAGTTACGCTCTGCCCCATGTTTCCTGAAACGTTGATTCTTGGGATGGAAATAAGAGTGAAAGTTTCCGACTATGTGATGGATCGGATAGCGGCTCTACGATCACAACATTCGGGACAATACGACAACATTGCGTGTTTGCGAACAAACGCAATGAAGTATCTACCAAACTATTTCCACAAAGGACAGGTATAATTTGTACATCCCCTGTGATTATGTCATGTTTGTGGACTGTAGTGGATGCTGTGAAACTAATCATTTCTCCCTCTCCCCTCTAGTTGACAAAGATGTTCTTCCTGTACCCTGATCCTCACTTCAAGAAAGCCAAACATAAATGGCGAATCATCAACAGGTCACTTCTTGCCGAATACGCATTTGTGTTGGCAGTAGATGTAAGTTAATTAAACTAGCTACTTTCTTGATAGTTTAGTCAAAGATGTCATTAAGATTTGGACAAATCTACTACAAATCCATCTCAAATTTGAACTTAAATGTTGAATTATAAGAGGAAATAGAAAACATGAATTTTTTATATTTTTGTTAAGATTATTAGACTTTCATAATAATATTCATACATTCAGTTAAGTGTTAAATTAATGTCCTGGGATATGGTTGTTAAGTTTTCCCGGTGATTAAAAAACAGACCTGTTGCACACCCCTAATAACAGGTAGCGCTATATGTACAATAAACACCCCTAGTAACAACTAGTGCTACATGTTCAATGAATACCCCTAGTAACGACTGGTGCTACATGTTAAATGAACACACCTAGCAACAACTGGTGCTACAAGTTCAATGAACACCCCTAGTAACAACTAGCGCTACATGTACAATAAACACCCCTAGTAACAACTAGTACTACATGTTCAATGAACACCCCTAGTAACAACTAGCACTACATGTACAATGAACACCCTTAGTAACAACTAGCACTACATGTTCAATGAACACACCTAGCAACAACTGGTGCTACATGTTCATTGAACAACCCTAGTAACAACTAGCGCTACATGTTCAATGAACACCCCTAGTAACAACTAGTGCTACATGTTCAATGAACACACCTAGCAACAACTGGTGCTACATGTTCATTGAACACCCCTAGTAACAACTAGCGCTACATGTACAATGAACACCCCTAGTAACAACTAGTGCTACATGTTCAATGAACACACCTAGCAACAACTGGTGCTACATGTTCATTGAACACCCCTAGTAACAACTAGCGCTACATGTACAATGAACACCCCTAGTAACAACTAGTACTACATGTACAATGAACACCCCTAGTAACAACTAGCACTACATGTACAATGAACACCCCTAGTAACAACTAGCGCTACATGTACAATGAACACCCCTAGTAACAACTAGCGCTACATGTACAATGAACACCCCTAGTAACAACTAGCGCTACATGTACAATGAACACCCCTAGTAACAACTAGCGCTACATGTACAATGAACACCCCTAGTAACAACTAGCGCTACATGTACAATGAACACCCCTAGTAACAACTAGCGCTACATGTACAATGAACACCCCTAGTAACAACTAGCGCTACATGTACAATGAACACCCCTAGTAACAACTAGCGCTACATGTACAATGAACACCCCTAGTAACAACTAGCGCTACATGTACAATGAACACCCCTAGTAACAACTAGCGCTACATGTACAATGAACACCCCTAGTAACAACTAGCGCTACATGTACAATGAACACCCCTAGTAACAACTAGCGCTACATGTACAATGAACACCCCTAGTAACAACTAGCGCTACATGTACAATGAACACCCCTAGTAACAACTAGCGCTACATGTACAATGAACACCCCTAGTAACAACTAGCGCTACATGTACAATGAACACCCCTAGTAACAACTAGCGCTACATGTACAATGAACACCCCTAGTAACAACTAGCGCTACATGTACAATGAACACCCCTAGTAACAACTAGCGCTACATGTACAATGAACACCCCTAGTAACAACTAGCGCTACATGTACAATGAACACCCCTAGTAACAACTAGCGCTACATGTACAATGAACACCCCTAGTAACAACTAGCGCTACATGTACAATGAACACCCCTAGTAACAACTAGCGCTACATGTACAATGAACACCCCTAGTAACAACTAGCGCTACATGTACAATGAACACCCCTAGTAACAACTAGCGCTACATGTACAATGAACACCCCTAGTAACAACTAGCGCTACATGTACAATGAACACCCCTAGTAACAACTAGCGCTACATGTACAATGAACACCCCTAGTAACAACTAGCGCTACATGTACAATGAACACCCCTAGTAACAACTAGCGCTACATGTACAATGAACACCCCTAGTAACAACTAGCACTACATGTACAATGAACACCCCTAGTAACAGGTAGCACTACATGTACAATGAACACCCCTAGCAACAAGTTGGGCCACATGTCTACAGGCGTTGATATACACCATCACGGATGTCAAGGATCTTCATGAGTGGATGGTGCTACATTTTGAGGAACATCCGCTATTCTCCCGAGTGTCTGATGAAGACCTGGTGAGTACCGATACAGCCTGCAAGCAACTGCAGGGTATCTTGTTGTACCAGAAATTCATTATATTGAGTTGTCTGAGGTAAAGTAAATGGGTAACTTCCCATGTGTGTTAAATTCTCCGTTTGTTTTCTCCAGAGGTCAGATCCAGTGGTGGACAAACTGTACGAGAGCTCTGAGGAGGGACTGAAGGTAACTCGCAACAAGGGTGACAAGTTTTTAGCAGTCTTCAGGAGGGTCCCTGACACTCACTCTCCCAGCTGACAGTTGCAACACAAACCATACGTGGGAACATAAAAATAGAACCAAAACTATTCATTTACTGAGACAAGTTTTCATTATGTTGATAATTTACTATCAAATATTTGGACGCTATTTTTTAAGGGTGTGCGAAGTCCATTTTCTCCAATTCAAAACTACCCTGAATCGAATTAATTAATTATTTTCAAAGCCAATCAAAGTTTGAATATTTTGTTAATTATTGTTTATGCTTGTAAAAATATGCATATAATGGTATTCAATAAAATATGTTATTGCTCAGTTATTGTTTGAAATATTTCATTCTCATTTGATAAACATTTAATTACCATCACATTTTTTTATTTTGCTATAACTGGAAGTAGGTAAAAGAAATGCTGATAGAAACCTATAAAAGGAACAAAATCAATATGGCTTTTACAATAAAAAGAACAACACAGTTCACACTTTACACTGCTGCCATTGGACAAAGAGTTAATGGCTGCCTCTTGAAGAAAATCGATCATTATCGTCAAATCTCAACCTCATTTAGTAAGGGGCTCTAAAAAGTTGTACGATAATTATTTTTTTTCCTTTCAAGTTTAAAAACATGAACTCCTGTTTTTACCAATTTAATGAACTGGATTTTTATTGGTGATATTCACTTTTCATTCACACCTTTAAAGTTTTTCTTTAACTTTGTTCCGTCTGTGTAAAAGTGAACTACACACCCGTAAAAAAATACTTTAAATTGGTGTTAGTCTCAAATTAATATTTTGTTACAAAGAATTTGCCTGAATTAACTTTTTGGTTCAATTTTTCCAAATAATGTAAACACAGCTACATTATTGTGTAAAAAATATAATTTTAAATAAAATAGTGCTAAAAATATTTATAAAAAATATTCTCTTTGTCCATGTAAATGTTGAACTAAAAGTATTCAATTCACAATGCTGTATTCATATTTCTTCATTCTTGATAGATTTCTATGCAGTATTAGTACTTTGAGTTTGGGAACCCACTAAACATTTGGTAATGCTCCATCTCATTACTGTAAAACAATATATAAATATTAAGTTTTGTACTTCGAGAACACCGAGTAGTTTATCTTAAGAGTATTAACTCACTATGGTTGTAGACATTAAAAGAGTTTAACAATTCCCTCTAATCTATTTTGTCATTAATAATACATTAAAACTATTTATATACTTAATTTCATCTCTAAGGAAAACCTTTTATTTTGAATATAGTTGGGTCGAATACTATATTTTACAAATCCATGTTAGAGATTTTTGATTATAAGGATTTAAGTCTCGAATCTCAAATAACCTTAAGGATTCGAGGGTTCTCTCCTTAATTTGAAAGAAGGTAAAGGAAAGGTGGATGGAAAACATATAAAAGGAACAAACACAATATGGTTGTTAGAATGAAAACAAGAACACAGTTCACACTTTACAATGCTGACATTGGACAAAGATGTAACGGCTGCCTCTTGAAGAGTGTCTATCACTACCGCCCAATTTCCCAACCCAGGTTTCTCTCTATCATAACTCATCAGGAGGGAGTGTGAACACACACTGCAACTTCATTTTCAAATTTATAATCAAGTTGATAGATGCACTATTTTTGTCCATAAACTGCGAGTAAGTTCAACTTGTAAGACAGTTTAGTGTGTAAAGGGGTTATCCATAAACCACAGACCTTTTTTAACCCCATCTCTTCATGTAACACCATATAGACACTAGAACTCTCCTCCTTTTAACCTTCACAACAGCGTTATGTGGATTGTGGATTGTGGATTATGGATTACTCCTAAATATGTGTTATTTTACTTTTATTTGTTCTCCATTCTCTACAAAGGTATCATGTTTATTCAACCTTTATAAATGTCGCTGCCCCAAAGTCATCTGTGTTTATAGAATGAGGTACTGTGTCGAGGTGGAACTCCTGCAGTATTAGATGGTAGATGATGTCCCTGAGCATGTCCCCAGCAAGGCCATGGGTGGGGCTCATGTAAGACTGCTGAATGAGCTTCTCATGCTCGTTATCGTTCAGAACAAATTGACTGTAATATGGCGTCAGTTCTTTGTTCGACCTAATCACGGTGCGACTGAACCAATCACTGGACACAATTACCCTGTTAACACAATACTTTGTATTACGCTTGTTATCAAAACCAAATATCTTAAGCTTCATTTTACCTTAAAAACTTGAGTATAAGAGAAAATAGATATATAATATAAAATAAGAATTCTTAACTAAATGTCGAGTTAATTTAATATTCTGGGGTCTGGTTTTTATATTGTTCCTATAATCAAGCTGGGCTTTAATCCCAAATAAGCCGGATTAGAGCTTTAAAACAAATTACAAATCAAAATTTGGAAAGTAAAATAATATTTTTTGAGTCCTCAGGTGTGTAATACCCTGAAGGATCCTTAATGTTTGTTGAGAAAGGTTAAAGTGTTGTACCAAGTCATCCCCTCCAGGATATGTTTCATGAGGTTGGCCAGACTAGGTGGCAAGACCTGCGAGTCATAGTTGATGTTGAGATACAGCTCTGTCCCTGGAGACTGTCGGAGCAATGAGATATTCAAGTTTGCATCAGTGGGACTGACAATGTCGCAAGATACCATCAGCACTTGGTGCCATGGCAAAGGCTGCTCCGTGTCTGGCATCTGTTTGTAAACCATTCATACAGATGGTGTCAACGGCACCTGGGACTGCCATTATAGAGAGCTTAGAACTACACACATGAAAACTAAGGATTTGAACCAAAGTATCTCAAGTAGAATCCGCACACTCTAGAGTGTGTCTGAATCATGGATTGAGACATACATGTGTTTAAACAATTCCTGTTAAATATTATTATAAAAAATGTTGCATTTAAAGGGAGTAAAAACTTACATATTGTATCATTTGTTTCATTCAAATAATTAGATAGTTGGCTCAAATCCATCGTTTTACAAACCATAACTTTTACCTGCGGATCTTAAATGTGAATCCGA
The DNA here is from genome assembly GCA_901482245.1 of Timema douglasi. Lineage (NCBI taxonomy): Eukaryota > Metazoa > Arthropoda > Insecta > Phasmatodea > Timematidae > Timema > Timema douglasi. Next base: position 21,706 of record CABEEJ010003369.1, read on the forward strand.
ATCTTATCAGAAATTATTTTTGTACAAAGAATTGAAAGCTGTACCTTGGTAAGTGGCCCTGAAAAGATAAACAAATGGAGAGAGTTTTGGGAAACTCTGCATAGAATGAGTAGTGCAGTTCCTTAGTCTAGTTACATGGCTAAAAGCCGCTTTCAACATTGAATGTCCTTAACCACAGAGTGAAGATGTCTCTTACAGGACAGGTTATGTTGTCTATGGTGGTAAACTCCTCCATTCTCCTAGTTACCTCCTTCACCAACAGATCACTCCTCTCGCAGCTACTCAGTGTGTCGAGCTCCAGTAGCTCGCAGGTTAGATTGAGAGGGAGGACGGCGGAGGTGCCAAGGGAATGGATAGTAAGGCAGCAAGCATGGCTCTCTCCCGAAGGCAGGGTTCCCCTGTGGGGTCTGACCCAAGCTCGGGCAACACCCTCTACCTCACACCTAGACACAGTTGCATGCGTCATGGACATAGTTATAGACATTGAGTTACATTGACAGTTTGTGTAACCTTCCTAATATATTTTTAGTAGCGATTCAGACATTTAGTGGGACGTGGCTTTACAAACTTTTACCTAAGGTGGGACAACCTCGACAGATATTCAAGAAATTTTGGGGTCATTATGTGAAGAAAATTAAACTATGTTTGTACGGGAGCAATATTGTATTTATTTTGGCAAAAAAAAAAAAAAATGTTGCTATAAAAATTGCAAAAATACTGGCTTTTCCTCACATCCCCTTCATCCCACCTTAACAAATTGAAATTACTCTCAAAACCTATTTACACTGTAGTCATTTTAAATGCATATACTTAAGTGAAATAACACAAAACTAATCATTTTAATAAATTGAATTATGTTTAATATCGTTGATTTAAATGTAAATTAATCAAAATCGTCAACTGTTTCCAGCCTGTGGCTGGGTCAGTTTAGTAAATAGCCTCCATCTTCCTCTTTCCTTCCATCATTATTCTCCTCTCACTCACACACTTTCTGTTATCTGCTCTTATTTCTTTCTTGGCCTCCCTACAATCTTTCTTGTCATTCTCCTTGGTATTTTTCTTTCCTCTTCCATCCTTGTTAATGATATCAAACCTACATATTTTCAACCAGTAGCAGAAGATGTCATTGTTTGAGCTTGCGCAAAGACCCAACTGCTTTTTTACACTTTTATTCTCAACATTATAATAACCAGAGATTGGACTTGGTTAACTTAAAGATTATAAAAAAATTACCTAAATGTTTCCAAAAAATTACTTCAAATTTACAAAAAATTACCTATAAATTCAAACAAACTCTTGTAATAATAACTTTGTTGCAACCCAAATTTTTCTTGATCAATGATCAAGCGGATTGACAATCCGGTGATTGAAGAATCAATATGATGTTTGTGAAACCGGCCCTAAATCAAACACAAACTTTACAATTGGACAATAAAACATACTAAACTCTCACATCCTGATGAATATATTTTTTATTTACAAATATCTTTTTGATAAGTAATAGCCCCCCTTGCCAATGCAGCCCTCTTCGGTCTAGTTGCAGTCTCCCCAGGAATGTGTATTCAACCACAAGTTCATTACTTACATTATCTACTCATTCCGACAGCTGAGGGATTAGATCAATTATGTTTGAGTATTCAAGCATCTATAAGATATTGATGGTATTTAAAAACAAACTTATTTTATATACATGTATAAAATCCATTCAAAAATTCATAAAAATGATGCAAACCAAGAAAATATGACTTAATATCCAAAATGACCAAAAATTACTTATAAAAAAAAGTTTCCACAACCAGCGGTTCATGAACAGAGTATATGTACAAATGAGCATTGTCTGTGATGTAAAAAAAACAATGTGTTATCAAACCTGGCCCTGCTGGTAACCAACTAAAGTTCCCTCAGTGCAGGAAATATATTTCCCCCAACCAAAGACAATATTTACTTACCTCACCCAAGTGTACTGGTACACGGCGCTGGCCATGTGGTTCGTGATGAAGAACAAGTATTGAGACGCGTTGTGTGTTAGAAAGGGCTCCAACACGATGTGGCAGGTTGAGATACTAACTGGGGCCTCATCTGTCAGGCGTTCAGAGTGGGGAGCACGTGACACAAGCCGTCTAGACGAGTATACAACTCCTTCACATGTCAACTTCAGTGTGACGCTTCTAGCACCCAGCACAACGTCTAGCGTCGCCTGTAAGGAATAAAGTGAAATAAGTACTATTAGATGTTCATTCCAAGCCGTTATTTGAAAACTCATGTTATAATGTATCATTAAATAAATATGATATAATTATAGAAAATGAAGCACAAATGAAAGTACAAACACTTCAATATTCAGGAGATAGTAAACTTACACAGGAAGTTGACTTCAGTGGTGCCAACTTAGTTGTCCAAGGATGGAAACTTCTCTGGAGGGATAAAGAAGTGTTAATCAATGCATGCATACCTCATAGTTTGTAAGTTGAGTTGGTGTACACCTAAAGAGAAGGGGATGGCAGGTTTCTGGTGCTAATGATCCTGCCGGGTTGAGGCAGGTCAGGATGTCCTTGCTGCCGCTAACACTGTACAGGGGGCTCGTGTCTACTTTATAATCCAAGGGCTGACAAGAACTGTTGTAGATATACACACTCTGGTAACAAGTCACACATACTGTTAGAAAACATGTGTTACAGTGTATTAGGGGTTGTAACCCCCATGTAGACACTAGAGCTTGATAGTCAGGTGTAACATTGCCTGACTACTCACCTCAGCAGGGGGCCAGAGTTCACCAAGGTATATGCCCCTCATGTGTTTCGTACTTGTTACCAGAGAGAGTTGATTTCCAGGTGGAACGTTTAACAAAGCCGTCAACTTCACTTGACGATCTTCACACAGACGGAGAATATAAGAAAGCGCAAACTCTCCCTCCATAGCGTATTGGACGTTCAAGGTCAACACCTGCTCCTCCTTGGGCTGAGAAACACCCCACTATAACTAGAATGAATCTCTGCTTTGCCTAAATCCCAATCTTAGAGACATGAGATAAGTATTTTCCAGGGATTGTATTTGTCCACATTAATTCTAGAGCTGCTATAGAAAATAGAAATCATAACTAAATAATAACATTTGGTTGTTAGTTCAGTTAAGTGGTAAATTAATGATCCAGGGTCTGGTTATTAGCAGTTCAATTAAGTGGTAAATTAATCGGGGTGTCCAACCAAATAATATTTTAAAATTCCTTGACTTTTCCAGAGCCAATTTACAAATTTTCCAGTCACTATATATTCAAACATTATTTAATTAATATTTTAGCTTGATGTAGTAATATTTTTATATACATTGGGCCTACATAGTTTGAGATCGCATCACTGTATGAAGGGGTTAAAGGGTAATCAGCCTAAGGCAATAGGCTATGGTGTAGTATGATTTAAGTTAGATTTCAGTAATTTGTTAAAAGATCTCCTTACACCAGTACAATTTAAAATTGTTGTGAGGCACATTAATTGTTATTAGATTGTTTGTCCTATAATGTAATCTAATTATCACACATGTGCATAAACATGCCTCAGCTTAGGCTTAAAATACGCGATAAAGGGGTGGATAGACACAAAAATTACCTGTAGATTTTGAGAATTAATTTTAGTTTGCTCAACTGTGTTAAAAGAGATTGGTGGTGTGGGTTAGTGGGGGGGGGGGAATGTTATTTTGACTAT
>CABEEJ010003369.1:25421-78800 GCA_901482245.1 Timema douglasi
TTTTAATGAATTTGTGAAAATTCCAGAAATTTGATCAAATTCCCTGACTTTTCGCTGAATTTTCCTTGACCATGCAAATTCCCTAACTTCTTCCCGTTTTCCAGGTCCCTGGATACCCTGTTAATGGTCCGGGGTCTGGTAATTAGCTTTATCATAAAATTATGTCAGGCTAAGCCACTATTAACCATCAAAATAATTCCAAAAATAAGATTGTTGTAGAGTGAAGTTGTCAGTTCCTGGAGTGTACCCCTGAGGGGTTGTAGAGTGAACAGGTGTTGGTAACTGGAGTGTACCCCTGAGGAGCTGTAGAGTGAACAGTTATCAGTACCTGGAGTGTATCCCTTAAGGGCACCCTACACGATCAGTAATACTGTCAGTATTACCGAGTCAGTAATTCCGTCAGTATTGTCAAATGCAACAATAACGATGGCATGACCCTACACGGTCAGTATTAATGACAGTAATACGGACCGAACTTATACGAACTCAAGTTGGAAACAACTCAGTGGAGGTCTAACTCGATTAGGAAAACATTATTATTTCTTGAAAAAACTCAACGTTTTTACACTTCTTATAAATGAATAACATGGAAAAAGTGTGTTTAGCCATCATATTATGTCTAAGTACGAAGAAGACTGTGAGACGTAAGCGTTGGGTGAAGGAGTGGGTAAAAAAACGTGATCAATACTCACATATAAATTTATTAAGTGAGATACAACTTACCCATGCCAGTGACTATCAGAATTACTTTAGGATGAGTTCAGAAACTTTTAACATTTTAGCAGACAAGGTGAAGCCCTTTTTAGAGAGAAATAATACGAATATGAGAAATTGTATTTCTGTCGAAGAGAGATTAGCGTTGACCTTAAGATACCTAGCAACAGGAAGACATTTTGAAGATTTAAAATTTTCAGTCATAATGTCAACATCGTCAATCAGCTATGCAGTCCTGGAAACATGTAAAGTGCTAATAAAAGTTCTGCGAAACTATATGAAGGTAGGTGGATGAATAAAATATTGCTTATATAATATTTAACATAAATTTAATCTAATTTATATACGTGTATTTAATTCTATTAAGGTTGTTCATTGTGGTAATTTTTAAAATTACAATTAAAAAATAGTATTATCAGTGTATGAATAAAATAGAGACTTAAAATTATGTTCTTTATTTAATAAAAATAATTTATTGCCATATTCGTAAATTATCCATACTATTTCATTTTTCAGTTTCCAACAACAAGCCATGAGTAGAGTCAGATCTCAAATGATTTTGGAACTGCGTGGGAGCAATAGACGGTAAACACATTGCCATAAAAAACCCAACAAACTCAGGCCCTGTGTACTACAACTACAAAGGGTTTCACAGCATAGTACTATTAGCTGTGGTGGATGCCAACAAGAAGTTCATCATGGTGGACGCTGGAATAAACGGTCGAATATCTGATGGAGGTGTACTTTTTTATTCCAAATTTGGAGAACTGTTAGAACAAAATGCTCTAAATCTTCCAGATCCTTCACCAATACAGAACACTATGGAAAGTTTCCCGTTCATGTTTGTTGCTGATGAAGCTTTTACGTTGAACGTAAATTTAATGAAGCCTTACCCATTGAAGTTACCTCTGACCAATAAACAGCGGGAATATAACAAACGCTTATCTCGTGCTCGAGTAGTTGTGGAGAACGCTTTTGGGATACTGGCATCTAGGTTTGGAGTATTCCAGAAGCCAATATGTCTAGAGCCAGAAAAAGCTACCATAATTACGTTGGCTTGTTGTTATTTACACAATTTTCTTTCTAAGAAAAGTGCCAATGCATACTTTCCTTGTAGCAGTGACAGTACAGATGAGTGCACTCTGTTACCTTTACAAGGTACGTCCCATAGAAACAGTTCGAACAACGCTAAACAAACCAGGGCACGCTTTGTTGAGTATCTAAGCAATGTAGGCAAAATGTGAAATTCATGCAGTGAATGTTTGTAAATAAATAAAAACAAATAATAAACAAATATGTAAAAAAAATCAATATGTTTGGTAGAAAGGTAAATTATTATTGGATGATTTGTTTGTAAAATAAGGGTTATTCAAAATATATATTACATTTATTATATAGTTCTGTGTTTTTGATTTCTAAACAACTTTATTAGTTCGCGTCTACTCTAGAACTCCTCCTTGACATAATTAACATTCTAGATCAGGGTTCGCAAACTCTTGGCCCGCCCGACATAGCTGACCGGCCCGCTTAGCTGCAATACTTTTATATAACTATACAGCTATGCAGCCCTGGAAACATGTGAAGTGCTAATAAAAGTTCTGCAAAACTACATAAATGATAGGCGGATGAATAAAACATTGCTTGTATAATATTTAACATAGATTTAATCAAAATTAATATACATGTATTTAATTACTATTAAGGTTGTTCAACATGGTATTTTTAAATTATAATTACAAAATAGTATTATCAGTGTGTGAAGAAAATAGAGACTTTATATTATGCTCTTCATTTGAGGGCTGACAATTATTTAATTGTGTTTCACTAGGATTAGGCTGACAGTATAGTGGCTCGTTTGAATGCTGGTGATGATAAGGAGAGGGTGTGTTATTGTAAGAAGGAATTTGACTGGTCATATTTGTAGACTCTGAAGTAGACGAATAATAAATGCTTGGACTTGTTAATTGAAAACTTTCATTTATTTTTACTGAGTCCTTGTGTAGCGTTCCTAATTGAGCTTCAAATAAAACATCATTAATTGCCTTCTCTGCGAACAATCGCTGCCTAGGATGAACATCTTTTAATTTCTTTGCCCACACTTTGGCAATGTCTAAATACTCATCATTGACATTTCCTTCTTTTGATGAATTCGCCAAATACTTACACGCGAGGCTGAGTAGCTCATTTTGTTTGGCTGTAGGGCCTTGTGTCTTTTGCTTCTTAGCCGGCTGTTGTGAAGGTAGGCCTACAATCGAGCTTGATGATGCAGCCATTGGTCTTGGGGTGGTGACCACTGTTGGTGTTTGTGGTAAAGGTGACCCACAGTGGTCCTCAGAATGCTGTTCTACCTGGTTAGCGTCCGTGCATTCAGCTTGTGGTGCCTGAAAATGAAGGATTACCCTCCTTTGTGGCAACCACTTACATGGTTACATTAGCTGGAAGTTCACACGAGCCAAGAAATTGTAGGGCGTTGAATACCCAAGATGTCGGTTGGTAAATCTCCTCGGATCCAGCTCCAGAGCGTTTTGACGCTATTTTTTTTTTTCTCTTTGCGGTAGTTGGATCTCAAAGTATTTATCTTTTTCCTAACATCTTCCTTGTTAGCGTCCGGCTTAATTTTCTGATAGACTCTAAAAAATTTTAACAGTGCCGAATTGCGCTTGTGTTTATTCATATAATCAGGACGACGAATGTCCCACAGTTCCGGGAGTGTTTCATATAATTCTATAAAGTTTTGTAATAACTCACGGTCATGGTCTTTGGCACATTTACCATCTAATAACATTGTTTCTTCAACTACACTGTCATCTTCATCGTTGCAGAGAAACCTCCTCCATCGTTCGTGCTTTTACTAATACTGATGGAAAAACTGACACTAATACTGATGCAAGCTCTCGCACGTGGTATTACTGTCAATATCCCCCACCACTCAGCGATACTGATGGTTTTACTTCAAGAAATCTAGATATTCATCAGTAATTCTCATCATTCTATCAGTATTCACCTTACACGGTCAGTAATACTGTCACTATTTCTTAATACTGACAGTATTACTGATCGTGTAGGGTGCCCTTTAGGAATTTTATAGTGAAGTTCTTGGTACCTGGAGTGTACCCCTGAAGAGTTGTAGAGTGAACAGTTATTGGTACCTAGAGTGTTCCCCTGAGGTGTTGTAGAGTGAACAATTGTCAGTACCTGGAGTGTACCCCTTAGGGATTGTAGAGGGAACAGTTGTCAGTAACTAGAGTGTACCCCTGAGGTGCTGTAAAGTGAACAGTTATCAGTACCTGGAGTGTATCTCTTAGGGATTTTAGAATGAAGTTCTTGGTACCTGGAGTGTACCCCTGAAGGGTTGTAGAGTGAACAGTTATCGGTACCTAGAGTGTTCCCCTGAGGTGTTGTAGAGTGAACAATTGTCAGTACCTGGAGTGTACCCCTTAAGGGCTGTAGATTGAACAGTTGTCGGTGAGGACAATGTATCTTCTCGTCTCTGAAGTTTATTCTGTGGTCCTTGATGAGTTGATGGCACCTGCACTCCTTGTGACGGCGCAGTTCCCAGTGAGTCGATATGTTTGAACAGTTCTTCAACAGGAGGTGCATGAGGAAGGGGGCTGATCCCTGGGGCCGCTCAATCACCCGGAACCTCACCAACTTTATCTCGCAGGGGATTGTCGAGGAAAGAGCTTCATTCCATCTTAGTTTTGTTTGTGATGTGTGTGGTAAAAAATAAGTTTGTTTGAGAAAGCGGAGATAAGAAGTGAACACCAAGTGGAGCAGAGACTAAGTGAGTGGGAGAGAGTATTTTATTGAACATTTGAATCACTCAAAGCTATTGAGAGGATGCTTTAATGATTAGAGGCCCAGCAGATTACTTCCAAAAATGTATACAAATAAACAACTTACATAAAATATTTCATCCGCTCCAATTAAAGATGAGTCAAATTCTCTCGTTCAATTCTCAAATACAAAATTTAAAATTTCTTTTGAATCTCTAATCCAAATTTTAATCCTAAAATCTTTTTAAAAAAAATGTAGGCCTATAATTTTAGTTAAATTGAAAATGATTGAAAAAAATTGTTCAAGGCTTAGACCGACTGACAAAATGATATTTTGTTTGTCGTTTCCGTTATTTCACAAACATCAAACTTATCACTTGGTTGGCAAATTAATTATATTAATACAATTATTTTTTCCTTTTTTATGGTTTGTTATTCTCCCAACTACACAAGTCTATATAATTCCTTCAACCAGTTGTTTAACATTGTTATATCAAGTTGAGGTATTCATCATTGTCATCGAGATATTTAAAAATGTTGAATTTCTTGAATACCAGAAGATTTGAATGTCTCGTATATAGATTTAATCATTAAGAGGTAATTGTATCTTTGAATTTGGGTGAGTACAAATGACAACCAAATCCTATCTAGGCACACTGTACCCATGTGCCCTTCTGTTTCTGTGACACAAACTAGCTGTTAGTATCACATTGCTTTTGTTCGGTGAGACCAATAACTTGACCTTTGATCCCTCGCAACTACTAGCGCCTGTGTGGACTCGTGGTTTAAATAACAGGCTTGTTATGGCAATGAGGTCAGGGTTTGAATCTTGGTCAAGCATATCAAGGGTGTTTTTACTTAATGGTTTCCCATACTCCCTCCACGCTGCTAGTGTGATGAATGTGTGTACAACTAACCAGAACAGGAAGTGAAGCTAACAAACATATCTCTGATAAAGAAACTTACTTGTCCAGTTGTAGAATTTCCCACAGGTCGGCTTTGGAGAGAACCAATCCTCCTCCAGTCGACGAGATATCGGTTATCTCAAGTTTCGGGGTCAGGCCTTCATAACTCACTTGAGCCAGGAATATTTTAGACCGCCATACGACCTCTGAAGAGTGCACGCTCTTACGTACGTCACAATATATACTGAGCGTTTGGGATCCCACCAAATTGGTTTGAACGGACACAGTTACCTCGATACTATTCTTCTTGGGGATACTGCCCCATGTAGGGCTCAGTTTGATGTCTTGGAAGGAAGGTGTATTGCCTAGTTCAAAGTTTACACACCGAAACAGAAAATGAATCGGACATCGACTGCTGTTGATTACGATGAATCTTCCAACTTTCAAATCTCCGCAATGAGATTCACCAAAATCTAAATGTTTTGGTTCAGCCTGTGAAGAAACACAGTTTTAATCTGACATGTAGTTCACTTAGAGTCTATCTTTATCATTCAAATTATTAATAAATTAACTTTAACTTTAACTGTAAACATGACACGTGTGTTCATATTCCACCAAAAAAATGACACATATTAGAACCAAATATACATTCCCACACTTTACACTGCTGACACTGGACAAAGAGGAACACAGTTTACACTTTACACTGCTTACACTGGACAGAGGTAATGGCTGCTTCTTGAAGAAGATCTATTGTCACCACCCCATCCCCTGATTTAGGTTTCATTCTATATAAACTCATCAGAAGTGAGTTTGAAATACAACTTCCCAAAAGAAGAAACAATAAAATACAAAAGAGAGAAAAAAGTAGAGTGGTGAAAAATGATGTGTAAAGTTTGGACTGTGTTTCTTTACATTGTAACAGCTATATTTTGTTCATTCCCTTTTATGTGTTTCCAGCCACCTTCCCTGAACCTTCTTACAAATACAACAAAATGTTGTAAATGGGCATTTGTGAACCTTACAACTATCTCAACATGTTCGCTTTCCCCGTATCCTGTAACGATGTATTCGGTTGGCACCCCAGCGGGGTACAAACCTTGCTGCAAGACCCATACTTGGCAGATGAACTGGACGTATGTGAACCCGACAGAACTCATCCTAAACGACCATTGTGAGTGCACCAGCTCGTTGGCCGAAATTGTTCCTTCGCTATCGAGTATTGTCACGTCATTGGCTGTGCCGCACGGCTTGAAACCAAACCTGGATGGATAAACATAGAGGTAGAATTAATATAGGTTCACAGTAGGTATATGTGTCTGCACATTGGACCATTCCTGGAGCAATGACACATTAAACCAATAAATGTTTCTGCCGTGTTCGTTTTTGATATAGCAAAGTTTAAGTTAACATTCCTGCATTACATAACATAGCTAAGGCACTTTCAGTGTATCCAGTACCCACTTCAGTGGCCAGGTAGCCTAAGGCGTCAGTTTCACAATGGACTGGACTGTAAGCTATGGGGAGATTGGAGTTCCAATCTCAGTTGGGTGTACTGAGTGTAGTTTTCCCTTTACGCAGATGTCAGCACACTTTATATGAGTTCAACCTTCCTCATCCCTTACCAGCCCGAAAGGTAGTAAGGCGCGGTGATAAAGCAGTCAGTGTTTGATTGGAATACCAGTTGTCCATGTACCTGACAGAGTGCCTTGACAAGTTCCGTATCGGAACATTGACAATCTCCTCGCACCCTGGGAAATTTGGGGGGAGCAAGACTATATTTCCCTCCCCTATTTCCAGCGAGGGGTGTTCTGCGTATGCTCGGAAATACACGGAAACCTGAAACAGTAGTTTTGTTGACACCTTCTGGATAAAACTCGCCATACTTGTATTTTTCACAATATGGAGGTTCTATATCTTTGTTTGAAACAAATATATTTATAGAAAATACAATTTAAAGTGCTGCCATCTATGAAAACCAAATTATCTATATTCAGTCAACCAAGGGCAACTGTTTACCCTGAATGTGAAGAAGCTGTCTGTGACAGTGAACGCTTCTCTTTAGAAATGTTTTTTTTATTGGTCTATCTAAACAATTTCTACACAAATATCACTCAGGTAAGTGCTGCTAATTTAAAGCATGATTTAGCCTAGTGCTTTATTCATCATCAACTTTCTAGTCTGTGAGGTCAGTTTAGAAAAAGTCTCCATATTCCTCTATCCTTCCGCCATTCTTCCTCCTTTCATTTTAGGTTGATACCAATTTATGATGATGATGATGATGATGATGACACATGCATGGCCTTCTGCACACTTGCCATCATACGGCTATTTGATGATCTGAATATATGTAACTCTGTTGAAATCAGTAAAAATTAATGTTAGTACACGATTTATTAGTTGAGTACACTTTCAATATTATAAACTTGACATTAAAATGACACAGTTTTTATTTGTTTAATGGACTGAAGCGGAGAGCTAGTGCTAGAGATTGCAACAGATTGCGATAGATATTTACTATTTTTCTGTGCTATTACTATGTTCTGTCTGTGCACAAGCTGCTCCAGACCCTTTTATATGACATCCCCCTTGCTTCTTGGACCCCTTGTCTTCAATGTTAAAATCAACTAATAGAACTCCTGGCAGCCTGATGTTGCAAAGGCTAGCTTCCTATCGGCTAAATGGCAGCTAACTCTTCACCAGATTTTCAAATAGAACGAAGGAGGTTTTTTAAAACAAAGAAGTTTTAAAACGTATTGTATTGAATTTACTTATGAAAACGCCTGGTCATCCATGAATGAAGTATTAGAAGGAAAATGTACATACAATTATTTAAAGAAAAATATACTTCATACATGACTTTTTGAATAAATAAGAGGGGTCCAAAACAATATCATTACAATTTGTTTCATTCTTCTCCTTTCACTTGAACACTTTGTGTTATCTGCTTCTCTCATCTCTTTTTTGATATGTCTTGTGGTCTTTTTTCTACTTACTTCATTTCCATCATTTTCTTTGTCATCCTCATTACATGACCATACCATCTCATCCGTTTCCTCTACCATCTCACCAGTTTCCTATTCTATCTAACCCTTGTTTCCTCTACTACCTCAGTCTTGTTACCTCTACTATCTCAGTCTTTTTTCCTATTCTATCTCACCCTTGTTTCCTCTATTATCTCAGTCTTGTTTCCTAATTCTATCTCACCCTTGTTTCCTCTACTATCTCAGTCTTGTTACCTCTATTACCTCAGTCTTGTTTCCTCCACTATCTCACCCTTGTTTTCTCTACTATCTCACCCTTGTTTCCTCTTCTATCTCAGTCTTGTTTCCTCTACTACCTCAGTCATGTTTCTGTTTCAACTGTAGCAATGAGTACAAAATACAGATTACTTCACTTCTCTCACTCACTGTAGAACAACTCCCACTTCTGCTCCATTGTAAACAAAACCTATCTAACTCTAGATGTTATACCCTCACCCGATAGTGGATTACCAACCTCCTGGTCTGGAGATTTGTTGAACTCCAGACCCCATCTCTCAACATAAGCAGTTTCCTGCAGACACTCTGGATACAACTGGACCACCACAATCTGATACTCTGTGTCGATAACACCTTGTGACGGTTTCACTGTGTAGTTGCTGTGGACAGAGTCAAATGGAACATCTGATATTTATAATCAGAAGGGCCACTATTGGTAACTAGAGATATATTTTATCTAATCTTAGGGAAAACGATAGGAAAGATGAATGTTGAGGAATTGCATTGTGCTTAAAACAGACTCCAGTGCCCCGATAGGGTATCAAACTGCAACCTGTCAAGTGATGATCACAGATGCTTACCACTAACACACATAAAACTGCAACCTGACATGTCATAGTCATGCGTGCTAACTGCTAACACACATTAATAGTGGTTTATTGATGTCCTTTTGATAGTTGGAGACAAGGATTTTTTTTTATTTTTATTTTATCTCCGCATCTTACTAACAATTCAGGATATACACATGTACTTTCATTTAATTTTTTTTTATGCAATTTATTTAAGGTAGCTAAGGTGCACTTTATGAAATGACCAATTATATCAGCACATGAGAATTTCTATAAGTGAGAGTGAAAGACCTTACAAATTTTGCTGGCAAATGTATTTTCACATGCCACAATAGACATGGGACCAACGGCTTTACTGCCCCTCGGAAGGAAGTTGTGCTATGGATTTTTATTGCTCAAGAAAAATCCTTTGACCCTGGCTGAGTTTGAACCCACGAGCATCGGGTCCTAAGGCGAGCAATTTACCTCAAGGCCACCGAGGTCTACCACATACGCACTAATTACACTAGTGTGTTAGTGATGAGGAAGGTTGAATTTAGAGGAAGCATGCCTACATGGAAAGAGAGTGGAAAAACCCCCGACCAGGATTCAACACGAGCTCCTCGTCAGTCCAGTCTATTGGGAGAGCTATACCTTGGACCATTCAATCATCGAAGCAGATTAAGGACCTCTAGAGTCGTGGTCAGTCTCTCTGACCACTCAGTCAGGTGTATACTCACGAGATATTTGGAGGCAAGAACTTGAACATGAGCGGCAAATGCCCGAATCTCTTGATAAGGAATGTGGTATAGACGGGCACCGAGGGTACACAGGCAGGTAGAATCACCGTCTGGTGAGAGAGTTTGTACTGAGGTACCCACATTTTAGAGTCAGGTCCAAAAGAGTGGCCTAGAAATGGCACCAAAATGCTATTTTAAATTAACCATTGAAAGGAGGATATAAAAGCAAGGCCTACAAACTTACTAGAAAACTGTAGACCTTAAAGTTCACAACAAAACACATTATTATGTAATTTTCTGGGTACATCAGTCTCCTTATTCAACAGAAGGGAGTAAAACAGACTGGATATGGCAGTATGGCTAGAGGTAGATCATGGTCACTTATATTCTGTTACATTTTTTTTTATTTATTTAATTTGTTCACCAATATATTACCAATTCAGGCACCCCCTGGATTTCAACCTTAGATAACCTTCTTTCCTTTCTTTCAAGCATGCCTCCTCACACCAATCAGTCATTTCTATATAAATAATAACTAATAATTAATTTTTAATAAAAACACATCTACCAAAATTCAAGGCACAAGTTTGAACAGTATCTACAGTATCTAGTGATCATGACCTACCTCTAGCCATACTTCAATATCAAGTCTGTGTTTTACTTTCTCTTACTCAAGTAGGGGACTGATGTAGCCTGAAAATTACATAAGTATGTGTTTTGTTGTGTTTTAATTGTGAACTTTGAGGCCTGCAGTTTTCTGGTAAGTTTGTAGGCCTTGCCCTTCTGTCCTACTTTCAATCTTTAGTCTAAATTATAAGATTAAATTTTGAATATACTTGAATAATACCAGAAAAATTAATTATGATTCAATTTTAAGTTCCTTTGGAAAGTTAAAAAAAAAATCATTTATGAAAATATGTTTATATGCAAAGATTTAACAATATTTTATGAAATAAATAACTCAATTATTCTGGTGTGGTCCTCTCATCACACATACATTAGAGCATTAATAATTATTAAGATGTACATAGTACACTTTTACATTAAGTGGACTTTATACCATCTTACACTAAACTGTTTATGTTTTAAGCTCCCTGCTGAGAGAGAGAGAGAGAGATATCTTTCTAAATCTTCTTCTATCTAAGCCTCAAACTTAGCCCACTAATCTCTTGATCCCTGACTCAAGGATATATTTAAAGCATCATTCAAAGCACAAAAGCCAAGTATTTTCAGATAGGGTGACCATTTCCTAGTCCGGGACCAAAATTAAAAAATATATAAATGAAAAAGAAACATCATTCAAACATATTTTATTGTAGCCCACATAAAAATGATCACAATAAATAATCAAATATCCAAAGAAAATCTCCAAAAGCAGTATCAAGAAATCATATAAATACAGTACATAATATCAGTATAAATAATTTGTACTTGTGGAGCTCAAAATAATTTATAAAGTAAAAAGTTTGTCTGACATAATCATTGCGTGACATCCTGCACATAGAGGGCTGCCATTTAAAATTAGTAGCCCCCATGCACGAACATGTCACAGTTGTGATTTTTCTGAGGTTCACCGATTATTAATTATTGAAAAAATTACTTCTGTGGCAGCATTTATTCCTGGTCGGCACAAAATTGGTTAAAAAATATTATCTAATATTTCAAAAGGAAAGATGTTACTTTTAAAAAGCTTGAAGATTTCAATCCACTTGTCAGTAAGTTCAGGTTTGGCATAAATTGTCACCCTACACTATGAGTGACAGCACCAGCAGGGATTCCAACCCATGAGAACTACAACACGACACTTGTTTATAAGATAATTATACAAGTGTCTGACCCATCACAGATATCCAGGTTTCCAGAGGGAACTCCATCTTCTGTCTTGTCTCGTGTGTACCCCTGTAGGCTCTACCTTCCAGCTTGGCGCTATACAGTAGGTCTATGGTGTGAGGACGGAAATACACTTGGAACAAGACAGACCGC
Organism: Timema douglasi; assembly: GCA_901482245.1. NCBI lineage: Eukaryota > Metazoa > Arthropoda > Insecta > Phasmatodea > Timematidae > Timema > Timema douglasi. The sequence continues at coordinate 37,348 of CABEEJ010003369.1, forward strand.
CATGCAGGGACCAGGGTGGAGGGGGGGTCGATATGGAACACTTTGTTCTTGTCTGGAACATAGCCAAGTGGAAACTAACACTTCCGCTGAAGAACAAGAATTACAAACTCATCTTTCAATGTCTTTATTTATTGAATTATTATTTTTATTTGAGTAATTTAATGTGAACTTTCTAAATCTGAAGATTATGTTTGCACAATTCTTATAAACAAACTTAAATCAAGAACAGACTTAACACCCAGCCCCAAGGCTGTTAATTCTTCACTGTGAAAGGGGAAACCAACATTTCACAGATGATAAATTTTCAATCGTGTCAGAAATCAAACGAGCGACCCTTAGCTCGTAGTCAGACACTCTACCCACTGAATTAAGGTGTCAGACTTATATTCTGTGATATTTGGAAGACAGTACAGGAAACGTGGAGAGAAACATTTAAGGAAACAAACACAATATTGATTTTAAAATGAAAAGAATAATACAGTTCACACTTTACACTGCTGTCACAGGAAAGAAAACAACACAGTTCATCGTTTACAATGCTGCCTCTGGACAGAGAGGAACATAGTTCACACTTTACACTGCTGTCACTAAACAAAAGAACATAGTTCACAGTTTACACTGCTGCCACTGGAAAGATAGAAACAGAGTTCACATGTTACACTGCTGCCACTGGACAGAGAGGAACACAGTTCACACTTTAGACTGCTGCCACTGGAAAAAAATGATTAACATAAATTTCTTATGTTTGCCCTTTATTTTATTAATTACTTTTACATATTCTTATCCGTGTGCCCGATCATAAACATCAAGTTAAACGGACCAATGTCCAGAGCTAACTTGGTCTGAATGGACCAATGTCCCAAGCTACCTTGGTCTGAATGGACCAATGTCCAGAGCTACCTTGGTCTAAATGGACCAATGTCTTGAGCTACCTTGGTCTGAATGGACCAATGTCCCGAGCTACCATGGTCTGAATGGACCAATGTCCCAAGCTACCTTGGTCCCATTCCAGAATCATATCATCATCCACGTGACTTGTCAAACTGAAAGCAAGGGGAGCATCAGTGGTGCCAACCTCGGCCTGACCAAAGTCCAGGTATGCCTCACTCAGACTTAGCTCAGGTGGGTTTTTGGCAACCCTGGAGCAGTCATCCATATAACGCTCGTAGTTCCCCTCAAGAGGGCAGTGCTCCCAGTGACTTGTCAAAGAGAGTCTTGCAGGTGAGATGTTCTCCGAGTCAGAGCACACACCCACTGCTTCAATCAGCAACGGTTCCTACAACAAACAAAGAAAACATGAGCAGGACAGTCAACAACTTCAAACAATGTCTTCAATAGTAGCGATAAATCAGTCCAACACCTACTGAGCTGAGGGTTCCAGGTTCGATTTCTGTCTTGCTAGAAAAATATATTATTAGTAATGACTTAATGGAGTGGGAATGGATGTTATATTTGTTCTAGATATAATTTAGTTTTTAAGTCATGTGCTGATGTAATCAGTCGGTTCAGAAAGTGTGCATTAAAAACACTTGATATAAAAAGATACCTTCTTAAACAGTTTTACCCATACCTAAAACAGCATCTCTCACAGTTATATAAGCAGTCAACTTACACTTCGGCCCCTAACAAATATTAAAACCCATACATAGCAGCAGGCATTGTAATGTTGAGACGAGCTGACTCACAAATATATTATTTTAAGCTCCCTCCTGGAATAGAACCTGGGTTCTCTGCTAATTATCCATGAGAAGAGTGTCACTATCACTATGACCTGATAAAGGACTAGGCACGCCAGCTTCTGGACGAAGATTCCCGGGAACGGGGGCACAAACTTGACTGTCACGTACAGGGTACCACGAGGTTTAAGGGCCCCTGTCGTCTCCCCCACTTGAAACACACTCTGAGTCTTGTCCACGTCGAACTGGAAGGTCGCTGGCACATCAGACTCGTTGTTCAGTACGAGGATATCCGATGCGCTCGTCTTCCCACCGAGACAAAGGAACAACATCTTGTCTGTGGACGTTTGAACTGATGGACCTGACAAGAAAATGTAGTGTTAATGGTGGATTTATGTCGCGGAAACAGATTTAGAAAAACTAATAGCTCTGTGGGTGTAGAACCCAATACCCATCCATAGATAGTTACAAGGTCATGCCGAGGCATCACTCATGTGTTTGACTGGACCGCCAATGACGGGGAGCTCGAGGTTTGAATCTCAGTCGGGGGTACTGATTATGGTTTTCAACTCTCCCTCCAAGCATATGCGGGTACACTTCTTCTAAATTCAATCATTATCATTTGCAACACATTAGTGTAATTAATATATAAGCATCCAGCCTGAACAAGTATTGAGATTAAAGGATAAAAAAAAGTTATTTGTAGGGATGAGAGAATCCTCGAACCACCGAATATTTAAGGATTCGAGATTTTTTTTAAAAAAACTATATATACACACACAGTACCTATATATCAAATTTTTAATTGTAATTTTCTTAAGAGCTTTGATAATGTTAATTGGTGGTCTAGTCCTGACATGAATCTAGGGCAAACCTTAACAATCAAACCCCAGGCCATTAATTTACTATTTTGATTTTTTAGCTCCCCTTCTGTTCATCGTTTCTTCCAAAATTCTAGTTCGAGTTTGTAAAATAGTGGATCTGACTCGTATCTAGAATCAATGTTAGAAAACATTCGCTGACCCTTTGTTTTGTGGTACATAAACAGGCTTCAGCCACCGCAGGGAGGATACTTTGAACAAGTCAGCGCACATAGCTCACCTTCGCTGTCCTCTTGTTTTGTGGGAGCTTAACAGATTTCACCCACCGCAGGTAGAATACTTTGAACAAGTCAGTGCACCTTCACCTTCACTATCCTCTTGTTTTGTGGAAGCTAAACAGGTTTCCCCCACCGCAGGTAGGATACTTAAAACATCTCAGCACACATAGCTCACCTTCGCTGCATCCTCGCACTGTTAATATCAGCTTTACACCATCAGGGCCAAGCACCGTAAAATAATCAATGCAAACAGCTGAAGTGAACTTGGGCGCAAACTTCACTTTGAAGACAAAGTGTTGTCCTGGTGGCACAGTGGCACAATATGGCTCTACATCAAACACGTGTCCCAGGGGATTGGTGGCTGGATCTCTTTGGATCTTGTAGTCAAACTCTCTCTGCGGGATTTAGCAACAATTATGACACGGCAGAGTCCTTGGTTCAAGTGCTACCTGAGGGAGTCTGACACGAAAGAGTCCTTGGTTCAAGTGCTACCTGGGGGAGCCTGACATGGCCAGCGTCTTTTTGCCTGTCCAGGCTCTAAACATATTTACACATAGGGGATAAGGAAGATAAAATTAGGGTAAATGTGGCCGCATTTATGTTGAGGGAAAAATTGGAAAACCATTTATGAAGTGACATGGAATAATGCTAATGTTTGTACAATTAGTTGCACAAAATAATCAATCTTTCATCCATAGTATTTGCTTTAATGTATATTTGTTGTACTAACAACATCAAAAATCTACTTCCGAGTCATCGGTATCAATATTAGGCTCAAGTAGCCAATGATTTCCACATGTCCATCACAGACTCTGCCCTAAACTATGAGTGAAAAATGACCCTGAGCAAAGGACAAATCCTGGGTAGCTCATTGGCAGAGTATTGCTGTACTAAGAAAAGAGTCCTGGGTTTGATTCCTGTGTCCAGGTGTCATTTGATGAATATTTAGGAAATTAATATCACTTTCAGTACACCCAGCCAGGAGTTGAACTCCGAGCTTTATATAACGGGAAGTCCAGTTTAAAGCCAGAACGACGCACCAGATCATGTGATCACTGATTTGGGAGTGTCGCGATACTCATCCAAACAATTGCCCTTTCTCTGTAAGTGATCACTAGGCTGGGGCTGGTTCCTGGATCCAGTATATGAGTGGTTTGGTGTTCGCTATAATTGTATCTCAAGGCACCAATCACACGGGCATGTAAGGTACATCTAATGACAGTCTAGTTGGTAGTGAGCTTGCTTACCAATTCACGATTTGATTCTCGGCAGGAACAGATATAATATAATCTTGAGATTATGGTTTTTCATCTGGTGTAAGTTTTAGTTGATGTGTACAGTCCATTTTTCAAAGGAAGGATAGTATATGACAGATAGATCAGTTACTATATCTACTTTCATGTATTTTACGTCATGTCATGTGATCTACAGTTTAGATTGTGTATCAAATAAAAAAAAAGGATGAGAGGAGTCGATTCTAAGGAATTACATCAGCAGTCTCATGAGAGAATGGGAAACCACATTTTTTTAAAGTGAGTGTATCCTCTTGTAAATTGAAACCTGCTCTTCTCGGTCAGGGCCAAACCTTAAAGTGTGCACCAACTCTGATGGCCAAGAAATCGTTGGACAAATCTGAGCACTTTAAACTTTGTTTACACAAATGGCTTCAATATGTTATCTAAGCCTACTTTGTCTCAGTCGAATGGTTTAAGCCAGTGTCACTCTCGCAATAGACTGAACTTACAGGGAGATCAAGGATTGAATCTTGATGGGTTGTACTGAGAGTGGTTTTTAATAGATGATTTTCCAACCTTCCCTCCATACAAATGTGAGTACACTTCTTCTGAAATTTAAATCTTCCTTATCCCTAACACAGTGGCGTAATTATTACTTATGCGCATAGCCCTGACCAGTTAGAAAGATGAGCTGATAAAATAATTAATTAACTAAATATGTCCAATTAATGAGTTTGTAACTAGTGAATGAAGTTGTTTGCACAAATACTCACCAAACTGTCATTTTCCAGCCTGACCACTTTACAAGATGTAATGCCCGTCAGCACAGATCCAAAGTCAACATTCATGTTTGGGAAAAGAAGGTTAAGTCACATTAAAATTATAAAATAAAAATATAATAGACACAAAGAATGTTCCAAAAATAAGAATAATATCACATTACCGACACCTGTTTAAAAAATATTAGTAAAATTTATATAAAAAAATATACTAAAAATATTTGACAAAAGTTAAAGAACAGATCACAAAAACAGATGAAAGAGGACATAGTTTAATGAATGCAAAGAGATTATAAATATTGAGAGCGATATCAGATCTTACTTGTGTTTCAAGTGTTGACTGTACAGTTTCATTGTTGATAATGTTTGTCTATGTGCACTTTCCTTGACTTTATTACAAATGTATAATGTCTTCAGTTTTATTAGGGTGCCCGGTAGCCAACCCTAACTACAGCGCTACTGTGGCACCATAGAGACTTACATGGTTGGGATGGACCCCGAGCGGTAGGGGTTGAAATGGGTGGTTCGTGGGAATGAGACTCGAGTGTTAGTCCAATAATGTATATTGATTAATCTATTCATATTACTAAACTACTACATAGTTAACTGGGTAGATCTCCCATGACGAGGGAGCAGGCACGATAACGGGACTTGCAAACCTTCCTACGGACCCGCGTTCAACCCTCCGGCGTGGGAACCGCCAGATCACATTTTATTCCCTCCATGGTTTAGTCATTCGTTGCTAGATGCCAACTTTCATGCACCAAGCATGGCTTCTCTTCAAATGGGGTGAAGCTACACCATTTTTTAATCAACCAATCACTAGACAAGGTGTTTATACTATTACTTAAACTTTCTGATCTCAATGTCCACCAGCCAGGAATGTCCATCGGTCACTCGTCAACAGGATGCAATCTGTATGAGATATGTGCTATTTTCAGCAGAATGGCAACCCAGCACTCTTAACTTCCAAGGAAATGTACAATCGTGGGTTAACTTGTTGCCAGAATAAACCTTAAAATAATTATGCTCTTACAAATGCACATATTTTAGGGAACCTTTTAGAAACTACAAACATGTTTTGTTGTGGTCAACACAGATAACTTATTATTATTATATATGTATACCAAGGTTATTTGGAATAGAGCACTAGGCTAAATCATGGTTTAAATTAGGAGGGATAGCCAGCACACTTACCTTGGGGATACGTTAATACCTGAATAAAGTTCCCTGATATTCTTATTTTTGATATTAGCTTATATTTTCTTTCATTAACCCTACCCTTTAAATTCTCACTTTTTTGTCTTTGAAAATGGCACTGGCCTTGAGTTTAAGTTCAATTCCCTAGGATTCTCCAAACAATGTAATTTTACTTTCCTTTTCTCCTTTATTAACTTCTAACATTTTGTTGTCAAACCGTCATTTCTTCCTTCTCTCTTTGCTACACTTCTAATATTATTCCTGACAATTTGCTGCTGTTTCTCTGGATTCACAGTTTCCTCCCATTATGTGATCACTTTAGAGCAGCAAACCTATTTAAAATATCAATTTGATATTTATTTCTACATTCGTCACGTTGGTTTTTCTACATATCTTTCTAACTTCCTCGCCTGATTTCCCTTTTTTTCTACTGACAAACGTTCTATAAGTCTTGCTACTAACAAGTAGTGGTCGTAACCGCAATATGTGCCCCTGTATGACCTTACACCCAGTAAGCTTGTATGGCATCTCTTATCTATCAGCACCTGATATATTTGACTATGTGTATTTCATGTAGGGAGGTTCAAGTATATTTATGAATATCCTTATACTTGAAACAAGTACTTTTAACAATAAGGTTCTTTGAAGTGGCAAAATTAATTTCAATCTTATTCCATTATCATTACTGAAGTCATGCAAGCAATTGAAGGTCTAAATAATTCTTCCTTCCTTATCTTTGCAGTAAAATCAAATCACAATTTTGATTTGATAGGTTGGTAAGTGTTCAAACAAGTTAAACAACCTTGTGCCTAGCTTATGTGTGTTAGTTCCTTCATAAAAAAAAACTCTTATTCACCTAATTCTACCCTACCATCTCATGAACGTCAAACCTCTTGTATAGCCACAATATTTAATACAACTTCTTCAATCATTAATTGTAGCTCCCATGGACGATATAAGATCCTAACATTCTACATCCTAGTCCTAATCTCTTTCCTAACTAAACTAACCCATTACTCCCCCGGAGATTCGATTGAGGGACTATTTTATCTCTGGTATATTTTACCCCAGTAACGGCTATAGTAAGCTTTTGGATGTTTCTTGATGTATTTTCTTTTACGATGAGGGCTCATGACGCCTACACCCAACTCCCAGGCTGGACAACCAACCCTATTGACTGCCCATGACTGCTTTTTAAATATATTCTCAGATACCCTTCATATCTGAACGGTGTATTCTATATCCAGGGATAGTTGGTCAAGACACCTCCATGAGGTTTAGGAATATTAAAAACACTCTCTCACTGTTTCGTGTGCCACTGTGTGTTAGTTGAAAAACATAATAATAATAATAATAATGAAAATTAATCTAGCATAGTTATTATATTAACGACTTGTATTATAACCATATTGTTTCACGCACAGATGATAACTACTCACTACAGATCACATTATCTTTTTTAGAGCTGACTGGTGACGTTGGTGTTACCAACCCAACATACATTAACTTCCCTGGTACAGTACTTGTAAAACCTCCCCCTCATTGATATATTTTAGGTTTTACAATGCACCGTCCACTTCTGGTTACTACACATTTAGCATTACCATTTACATCATTTGTGTTATCAATAGGTGTATTACTTCTGTCTTCATTCACAGCTGCATTATCCACAACAGGCTAATCTGCATTATGATGGGGTTCATAATAAGTTGTAGTGCTAGCCTCATTCAAAGTGTCATTAGATCCATCTGTTGTATTCAGTATGAAACTCTTGAGTTAGTCGAGGCTGATTTTTAGACTGCCTCAGATGTTTCGTATTTCGACGCAATACATTGCCCCACTCGTCCCTGATAATGTATGAGCGAGGAGCCTCATGTTTATGCAAAACCAGGACTGACTCCCATATTTTACCTTTTTGTACAACAACTGTTTGTTTGGCCGTCTTTGAAATCAACAGGCTTATGAGGAGCTCTTTTGTCATAATGTGTTTTCACTTTGCGTTGTTTAGCAACAAGTTGTTCACTCACATCAGGTACTGCCTTGAGGAGTGGATTTGCAGTGTAAACTAGTATACGTGTCCTTACAAGACGATTCATTAACAGTTGAGACGGTGAAAATTTGAGTCCTGGGAGAGGTGTGTTGCGATATTCTAGAAGAGCCAGCCAGTATTCCTTTCCTCCTTCCTTGCTCTTTTTGAGAGTTCGCTTACCTATATCAACCCCCTTTTCAGCGAATCCAATGGAGTGTAGATAATGAAGGCTTGATTTTCTGGATTCAAAATCATAGTCCGGGGAAAAAGTACAACATTCATATGAATTAAATGGCATATTATACGCTATTATCACTCTGGGAATTCCATGTGTGCTAAAAATTATTTTGAGAACATCTATTAGAATGTTTTCTAAAATGTTAACATCTATTATGTCACGAGATTGTTTAGTTGGCAATGGTACTACCTCTTAGAAAAATAGTCAACCACAATGAGATAGTACAGACCCTCAAATTCAAGAACATCAGCACCAAGTTTTTCAAATGGTAGTTTAGGCACAGGGTGGGGGATAAGTGGCTCCCTCTTATTAGATACACAGAATTTTTCACCCACCCTATAATCAGTTACATGGTTTTCTACATCACTAGACATACCAGGTCAAAAAATAACTTTCTAGGTCTGGCTTTAGTCTTTTCCACACCGAAGTGACCCTCATGAAGTAATGTAGTGTTCTAATCCTTAGTTTACTTGCCACAACAATTCAGTCATTTAAGACAAAAGTCCATCTTGCACATGAAGATCACTCTGCAGGGGCACATAAAGGTGACATTGATCGGGAACATGGCCATGTCTTTGAGGCCAACCTGCTTTCATAAAGTTCATGACAATATTAAGCACAGGATCTGCTAGAGTTTCTGTTATAAATTCTGTTTTACGGGCCTCACTCATAGGAATGGCCTTACTTACACTGTGTGCTATTTCATTAAGTCCAGGGTCATCAGGAACTGCACCAGGCATGTATGATCGTGACAGCAGATCTGCAAGATACATTGTTTTTCCGGGTATATACTGAACATTGAGATTATACTTCAGGAGCATAAGCTTCAGTCTTTGAAGGCAAGTAGACAATATTTTACCTACATTCTTATCCATGATAGTCATGATAGGTCGATGAGCTGTCAAGACTTTTACAGAACAGCCATATATATAAAAGTGGAATTTACTTGTAGCATATACTATTGCCAACATCTCCTTTTCTACCTGAGCCCAGCCCTTTTCAGTCTCTGTTAGACTGTGTGAAGCATATGCAACTGGCTGCTCATTTTGAAGAAGACAACATCCCAGGCCATCTTGTGAGGCATCACATTGTATCGTCAGTGGCTTGGATGAATCATAGTTTGAAAGAACTGGAGCCGCACTGATCACAGATTTGAGAGTTTTGACACAATCTGAGTGACATTGTAGCCACTGCCACGTTACATCTGCCTTCAGTAGTTCTCTCAGGGGAGCTGTCAGTGCCGACATTTGAAGTATGAATTGTCTCAAGTAATTGCCTATTCCTAAAAACTTCTGCAAATCTTTTTTATTCCTGGGATCTGGTAGGCATGAGATAGCTAAATCTCGCTTTGTATCAGGCCTAATTTTGTTTGAAGAAAATACATGACCCAAAAATCGAGCCTCTGAGGTCATGTATTGGAGCTTGTTAGGATTAAATTTAACATTTAAAATTTGTGCACGTTCAACACAATCTTGTCGTGTTCTTCCATTGATTCTGCAGCAACTAGAAGATCATCGAAGTATATCACAATACCCTTAATGTCTCCAAAGAACTGTTAATTCCATTCATGAAACTTCTTTGGAGTACAACTCACCCCAAATGGCGGTCTTAGGAACTTATAGTGGCCCAATGGAGTGGAGATTGCACAGAGATCACTGGATTCTTCATCAAACTCTAGCAGAATCCATCTTTAAGGTCATAAAGTGAAAAACACTTTTTCCCAGATAATTTATCAGTCAATTGTTCAATCGTTGGAATTTGATAATACTCTCTCTTTACTCCTCTATTTAGGTATTGTGGGTCCAGACAAAGTCGTAATTAAACATTATGTTTTTCAACGATGACTAAATTACCTACCCGCGATCTGGGCTCCTTAACCTTTACAACAATGTTATCATTTATCAACGTGTCCAAAGTTGACTTGAGTTTACAGTACACAGTTTGCGCCAGTCATCTAGATGGCCTAGCTTGAGGCCTAGCACTTTTTTGAATGTTTATTTTGCACTTTTTGGGAAACTTACCAAGACCTGTGAAGATTTCTTTATTCTCTTCTATTAATTTAGCTTTCTGACACTCTGTCTGATTATTATCAAATTTAGTTTCCTATTTCACTACTTTCATTCTTTTGATTAGATTTAGATTCACACATGCATCTAGATCTAAAATTGGCGTACCATCAATATCCACTAGTCTGAAATCCATGTAGCTCACTACATTATTGTACTCACACCTGAAATACACAATACCTAGAGGCTTTACCTTAAAACCTCCATATACAAATAAATAAATTTATACTGTAAGTAATGTCCAAGCGTCTGCGCCATGTTTCGTGTGCCACTGTGTGTTAGTTGAAAGACATAATAATAATTAACTTTAGACTAGCATAGTTATTATATTAACGACTCATATCATAACCATATTGTTTCACACACAGATGATAACTACTCACTACAGATCACATTATCTTTTTTAGAGCTGACTGGTGACGTTGATGTTACCAACCCAACATGCATTAACTTCCCTGGTACAGTACATATAACACTCACTATATCTTACTATTGCATACATTAGAAATATTAAAAACACTCTCTCACTATATATTACTATAGCATACATTAGAAATATTAAAATAATACACATATTTGAGTCAGCAACAATAAATTTTATGTATATTCCATTTACTCTTCCCTGACTCCATCAATATATTGATCACCCCTTGTAGCAAACATATTCAAACCACCAAGATAGTTTTTTGTCAGCAAAAACATGGGATCACACTGACTGTACAAATTAAAAACTATCATAATCCTATTGGTACTTTGATCTTGGTAATTTTAATTGGTGCTGGAATTTCTTGCAGCTCTTCTGAAACAAGGGAAAAGATTAAACTTCCTTTGGATGAAACTCACTTTAAACCAACTTTATCATCTTATTCAGGGTGAGTGAGCTTTGGTGACGGAAACAGTTGTTTACAAGGACTTGTTAGACACAAGGAACCAAACCCGGGACTATTGGATTAGCACCCCCATGCCCGGATTTACCTTGTGCTCAAGGTCATTCATCCCTCATAGTTTACATGAGTGAATGGGATGTGAATGATACAATTTATGATGAAAGTGACACGGGAATCAAACCCGAGACCTTTGGCCTAGTACACCAATGCTCTTAGCACTGAGCTATTCAGGAGTCATCCCGTGCCCAGGGTCATTCTTCATTCATATAAGGTACAGTCTGTAATGGACATGGATTCGATTCCCGTGTCCAGGTGTCATTTATGAATTTAATGATATTATAGTTAAATGTGACTATAACTGTAGCTAACAAATATAATAATCTATAACTAATAATAATAATAATAACAATGTATAATGGTATCTATGTTAACTCCAACACAAACATGTTTGTATTTTCTAAAAGGCCCTTCTCATCAGAATTGTACTGTAGGTATAATCTCAAGCTCATATCTCCCCCCACCCTAACTGGAGAGTTAAGTGACTTGGAGTTCACTATATGGAGGGGTTAGACTAATGTTGGCAGCCCTGTAAGTACCAGTTTTCCCGGGAGTCAGCCGAGCGTCCTCCAGGGACATCCACCCACATTTCTCTCTAATAGCCTGGAAGATGATGTCATTGAGGATCCTCTCTGCGAGGAAATGAGGAGGGATTGTGTCCAGCTGGGATGTCAACTCGTGCCTTTGTTTTCTCGTCATTGTCAACTGACGGTAATATAGTGGTGGTTCGTTGGACCGTTCAACCATTGTCTGCTGGAATCTCTTCCCGTGAAGTAAATTCCTGGCTCACAATAATCATATTTTAAGGAGCTAGAGATGGATTTAAGCCATCAAATAACAAACCTGGATCTAGAATTATAATCTGGAGATTATAAAATATTCTTTAGTTGTTATGAATTATTTCTATTTGTAGGGGGAAAAAAAGAGAGAGGAACACTGTTAACACTTTATACTGGAGAGAGAGAGAGTGAGAGAGAAAGAGGAACACAGTTCACACTTTATACTGCTGTCACTAGACAGTAAGGAATACAGTTCACACTTCATACTGCTGACACTAGACAGTAAGGAACACATTTCACACTTTATACTGCTGTCACTGGACAGTAAGGAACACATTTAACACTTTATACTGCTGACACTGGACAGTAAGGAACGCAGTTCACACTTCATACTGCTGACACTGGACAATAAGGAACACAGTTCACACTTTATACTGCTGTCACTAGACAGTAAGGAATACAGTTCACACTTAATACTGCTGACACTAGACAGTAAGGAACACAGTTCACACTTCATACTGCTGACACTGGACAGTAAGGAACACAGTTCACACTTCATACTGCTGACACTGGACAGTAAGGAACACAGTTCACACTTTATACTGCTGTCACTAGACAGTAAGGAACATGATTCACACTTTATACTGCTGTCACTAGGCTGTAAGGAACACATTTCACACTTTATACTGCTGTCACTAGACAGTAAGGAGCACATTTCACACTTCATACTGCTGACACTGGACAGTAAGGAACACAGTTCACACTTCATACTGCTGACACTGGACAGTAAGGAACACAGTTCACACTTTATACTGCTGTCACTAGATAGTAAGGAACACGATTCACACTTTATACTGCTGTCACTAGGCAGTAAGGAACACATTTCACACTTTATACTGCTGTCACTAGACAGTAAGGAACACATTTCCCACTTTATACTGCTGTCACTAGACAGTAAGGAACACAGTTCACACTTTATACTGCTGTCACTAGACAGTAAGGAACACCATTCACACTTTATACTGCTGTCACTAGACAGTAAGGAACACAGTTCACACTTTATATTGCTGTCACTAGACAGTAAGGAATACATTTCACACTTTATACTGCTGTCACTGGACAGTAAGGAACACAGTTCACACTTTATACTGCTGTCACTAGACAGTAAGGAACACATTTCACACTTTATACTGCTGACACTGGACAGTAAGGAACACAGTTCACACTTCATACTGCTGACACTGGACAGTAAGGAACATATTTCACACTTTATACTGCTGACAATGGACAGTAAGGAACACAGTTCACACTTCATACTGCTGCCACTGGAAAGCGTTTCCAGTTTATCACTGGAATATATAAAGATTTTTACAACCATCTGATCTGATCTTTGGATAAATCAATTATTTTGACAATCTGCTAAAATAAAGGAGATGATTATTTTTCAACACACACACAACTCACCAAAAGATGTATGTAGTTCTGTAGTTAAAAAAAACAACAAACAAAACACAGGTGTGACTCGGCCGCTGCCTCACCAATGACTGGATGTTCGAGGAAAAGTTTGTCGAAACCTCTAAACTATTACTGACCTGAACACGAACATATTTGATTTTAAGGGCAAAAACTGACAACTGGTGGACCGAAGCTGGACAGGACAACTAACAAATTATGTTACAGAGAAATGTTCGTGAATATTGTTTGGTTAATTGTTATGTTTTGGTCTAGACACGGCTTAAGATATCACCACAAATTAATAAGATAAAGGGCAAACACTCCTGGTCCAGTGGCACCAGTGTAAAGTGTGAACAGTGTTCCTCTCTCTCCAGTGGCACCAGTGTAAAGTGTGAACTGTGTTCCTCTCTCTCCAGTGGCACCAGTGTAAAGTGTGAACTGTGTTCCTCTCTCTCCAGTGACAGCAGTGTAATGTTAACTGTATACCTCTACCTCTCCCTCTTCCTTGGACCTTTTCCCATATACAACAAAACAATATCTCTAAGAGTGAAAAGAGGTTTTCCTTAAAGAATTGATTACCAAATAATATTTTCCAATATATTTGCTATAAGACGAACTTCTAAGGGTGCCAGCTGGGCTCCAGGGTGTCCCATCTTGAGGGACAGGAGTTCTGAAGAAGGTGTAGTTCTAAGTTGGTCCCTCAATGACAGTTTAATGTCAATGTTGTCCACACTGCTGACGTAGCAGGTCACTGTCAAAACTACGTGGAGGATGGTTGGAGGTTTCTCCAACTTCACTTGAGATTCCTGTTAGATAATAACCCGGTCACTGTCAAAACTACGTGGAGGATCGTTGGAGGTTTCTCCAACTTCACTTGAGATTCCTGTTAGATAATAACCCGGTGACCGTCTTACCAGGATAATGGTGACAGTCTTACCAAGATCCTGGTGATAATCTGATAAGAGATGAGTTTTAGTGACTTTTCCTCAAGTGTGAATTTTAAATTTGAATTTTTTCTCTTTTTACCTACAAATATCAAATCAATTTTTTTTTAAACATGACATACATCAGAATTATTTTTTTTCCATTGGTTATGATTTTTCTTTCCCCTACTATTCCTAATTTTGGTCACATTAAGTGGTAATTTAATGCTTTGGGGTCCTCTAATTATACTGGGTTAATCCCCCAGTCAGTATCCTACTTGCTCTATTGTGTAACTCCACGAATTTCTAAGGATTTACACATTATCTAAATACAACTGTAGTAATCCTGATTGCGGGCGTTGCACTTGCCGGGAAGCTGACACGGTCCTTGGTGATCACAAACTCCCCCTGAAGTCTCTCGCTCATACACTTGTCCAAGTGCACAGACTTCTCGTAGCGTCTCCTCTCTGTCAAGTTGAGCAGCTCGCAGCTCAAGGGGAATGTGAGCAGGACAGGGCTCCCCAAGCTGGTCACTGTCAGGCAGGACACATGAACATCCTCCGGCTGAAGGGTGCCCTTGCGGGGCCATACGCTGGTTTTCAACACCCCCGGTATCACTAGCCTGGGGAATAGCATCCTTCTCAACACTGTGGGGATTCATCTAAAGCAGTGGTACCTGGTCTTTCGTCAGTCACATACCCCTTTTGGGTCCATGGTCTACCTAAAGTACTACTTACATTAACAAACACCTGCCATCTTTTAGGATATACATATATGTTCCAAATGTAGTACCTATGTAAGAAAATTCATGACAAAGGTAAGGAAAAGCTGTGATTACGCTGGGCTGAGCCACCAATAACCATTAAAAGAGCTAAACACAAACTAATCAGCTGAGGTAAGTATACCAGTGCCTGACACATTAAGGATTTTTAGCCAGTTTATTTCATACTAAAAACCAATGGTATGGAATATTTTAGATTTAAATGTACAGTTAGATGAGAAACTAAATCTTTAAAGATTGCATGCAAAGAAAATACCTGAATAGATCATAAACAGAATCATAAACAGTTTAAAAAAAATACATTTTAAAATAGTATGTGCATGTACCAATAGCTGACACCTGAATTCATAGGTTTTCCTAATGTGCTGACACTTATTGCCCCATTAGCTGATATTCTGGATTTATACTAAAACGTATTTCTTATATTAATTAATAAGGTAATTTATAGCCATAGTTATGATACAATACATTTCTTTTTGTTATATGTATTATATTTTGAAGAAGGTACAGGAAAGGTGGATAGAAACATATAAAAGGGGGGACAAACACAATATGGCCTTTCTCTTTAAGGAAGTTGCGTTGCGCGTTTCACACTCCTCCCTGATGAGTTCCGATAGAATGAAACCTAGGTCGGGGGTTTGGGCGGTGACGATCAATTTTCTTTAAGAGACATCCATTACCTCTTTGTCCATTGGCAGCAGTGTAAAGTGTGAACTGTGTTCTTCTTTTCATTGTAAAGGCCATATTGTGTTCGTCCCCCTTTTATATGTTTCTATCCACCTTTCCTATACCTTCTTCCAAATATAATACAATTGCCTCATAAAGCGAAAAGAGGTTTTCCTTATAGAGTCATATCATTTTTGTTATATGTGTATTACAAATGTCAACATTAATTATAAAGTGAATAATAGCTTTAATATCCAAATAAAACATAAGAATACTTCCTTCACTTTATATTCTGATTTATTTTCTTATGTTTTAAAAGTAAGAAGTCAAATGTTCTATAAAATGAAAACTAAGGTGGGTTTATTTTGTATGATAGAAGCTTCATGAAGACAAATAGCTATACTCACTTTGATTTCTACTTTATTTTCTAAAGTAATTTTTAATTTCTTTAACAAGACATACTCCTCTTGAATTAGTTACTGAAGGAGGGGCTGGCTATCTTTGCTAGCACACTGTTTTCGATGCACCGTATAACATCTTTTCTTTCTGGCCAACGCCATCCTGAAGGCCCACTTCCTGACATCACAGACACTAAATATTATTTGCCTTTATCAGAACCAGTACTGATTTATTCTATCTGGCCTGGAAAATATTGTCCCTCATAATCTATAATAACATAATCCTTTTCTCTAAACTGTTCACTATTGTATTTGTCCATATCACTAAAGGTCTCACTAAGATCATCAGAGTGAAGAGAAATATATGAATCAGATGAACGACTGTCTGAATCACTTAACTTTTGAATTTTTTTTTAAATTTTTTTTTAGCTCCTCAACATTTTCCTTTCTACTTTCTCTTTTTCTTTTCTCTCTTTTTCTTCTATTTTCTTCTTATTGTATGCTTGCCAAACTTCAGCAGTGACAACTGATGGAGTTTTGTCTTTTCTTCTTTTATTATCTTCATCTTTTTGCTCTGAACAAAATAATGCCATTTTGAAAGGAGATGGTACATCTTTGTTAATAATGGGATTGTGATGGGAATATTGAGAACTTTTATTGTTGGTATGAACACTAGCAGTTTGAATGATCAATTCTTGAGGACTTGTAATGTTTGTATCTTGAGGACTTCTATTGCATTGGGCTTGATAATGTTGAATAGCCGTAGATCCAGTGATAATTCCAGTAATACTCTTAATGTCAGTGATATCAACATTATCAATAGCATTCAAATCAATAAACATATCCATATCAATGCCACTAAAGTCAAGTTGAGAAGAAATAGTGGAATCAAGGCTTGGAATACTGTCGTTGATGACAGAGTTGCGCATTTTCCTCCAGACATGAAACACTGATGTATCAGACTCAGGGTCAAGCCATTTGTCACTGTTATTCTGTTTATTAAATTCATCAAGTGTGTTATTTTCAATGAATTTCTCAAAGAACTGGATATTGTCACGCAGTATGTTAGTAGAAGTAGAAGCACTGAGAGTAGAGGAAACCAGCTTGGTACTATCATTTCCACAGAATCTGCCAACAACTGACGGATCCCAAAGATACAAGCCACACTTGTGGAAACCATTTTGTAATATTTCAGCAGTGATTCTCTCCTGGATAGAAGCATTCATTAAAGGGGCAAAGTGAAATATTTTTAGACTCTCATGTTGATTCCTATTCCTCCAAGCAAGTACTTGTTATTTCCACCCAGCCTTTAGGTTAAGAAAAACAGCAACATCCATGAGCCGCAACAGATGTATTGCGTTTGGATATAACGCTACAAGAATAATGCCATTTTCCAAACAAAATTTGCTCAAATGATATGACATGTGTGATGAACGGCCATCAACAAAAAGTATGATGGGGAATTCAACCCTTTCCTTAGCCCAAGGAAAAAATACATTTGTTACATAACAATAAAAAGTATCACAAGTCATCCAACCACTATCTGAACATTCTATTTCCCAGTGTCTGGGAATACTTGCAGACAGTTCTGCTGGAATTCTCTTGTACCTTAAGATCACCATTGGGGGAGCAATTAAGCTCACTGCATTTCCATTCATTAGCACAGCGAGGCATTCTTTCTCATTGTTATTTACTGTAGTGTAAACAATTTTATCTCCCGTTGGAGCCAAAAACTATCATCCTTTAGAATTAAAGAAAAAAACTGATTCATCAGCATTAATTATTCTGTTGGGATCTTTTAAAATGTCAGTACTTTTAATTTCACTAAGGTGATCATATACTTCATGAAACCATCTGGTCAATTGTGATGAAGTGACTGCAGCTCGGCTTTTAGTTAGATCCTGAGGCACCCTGATACTAATTTCAGGATGTCTCCTGAGAAATCTTTCATACCACTTTCTACCAGGTTTTTAATTTTTAAATATATATATTTTTTTTTTGTTCTAAAGATAGCTTACAAACACTCTGAAGAAAATTGTCTTTGGAAACGGGAAAGCCTGCTTTAGCCGTTTGTAAGACCCATTGAACTAAAAGTTGTTCTTCCTCAGGAGAAAATATTGTATCAGGCCCCATTTTTCTACATTCTGGGTAAACGCCTTTCCATTTGTATAATAAAGTTGTCCTTGGTACACCAAACTTTGTAGAAGCTGTTTTTACTGGCTTACCTCCTTTAATAGAATCCAACGCTCCAGCCATAGCTGCCTCTGAACATTTAAGTATTTTACTTCCTAATGGAGCCATTGTACTGTGGCTACAAACATGTTCACCACATAAACTCCATCACCTATAAAAGTGATGTTACACTTACCCCGTTTAACCGGGAAACCAGCGCCGATAATGAGTCCTTCGAGCACATCATCGCTCCGCTAACACTAACAAGAAAAATAAGACTGTTTCCTCGGAATGTTACGTAGTTCAGCTGACTTTCCCCGAGTATCAGACGCTGTGCAGGCGCTAAAACTCGGAGAAAGAAGCACTCTTGGGTGATCACGTGGTGTTCCCTACCCCCTGTATTTTCTCCCTTTTGGCGTTGTGCACAGGCGTCAATGAGGAGAGCTCACGCTAACTTGCTGATAGTGACATCATGGAACTTGTGTATCCTCCCTCCCATATTTTTCCCACTGTACAAAACTGAATATAAGCGTGTACTCAGCAAAGAGCAGGACTCATTGATGCTTTTAGGATGTAGGATCTTTCTAAATGTAAGTGTCCATTATGTTGAAAAAACTTTATATAACCTGTAAAACTGGGGAACTGTTAAACTGTTACTTAATTATGTAGGGACCTAATTTGGATTTGCTTCGGCATAATTTTGTTTATGAATAATTTTACTAGTTTAGTTTTGTTGGGTAATTAGATTTGTTATGAATTGAGGCATTTTTTTTTAATTATCTGCTTAAATTTAGATTCTATGATCGTATAAAAAAGATATATTTTGTTGTTAAGTGTTGTAGGGTATATTGCGCAATATTATGGTTGGGTTCCTGTCTTATCGTGCTAGGCGTTCTAAATGAAACTTATATGTTTTGTTATCTTACTTTCAATTGTTACCCAAGGAGAATTTCAATTAATGTTTGCCAACCGCTATTATACACTCAGTAAGTTTGTAAGAGATATATTAAGCATTTATGTAGGTTGCCCCACCTCTCGGGTTGTTAGACAATAATAATATCTTAATTTATTTTTAATATAACCAGTTGTATGGTCAGGAGCATAATCCTACTAGGTGATATATATAAGATATGAGATGTGATACAAATAGACTTTCTAATATACATGATAGCCAACTTTCATTTCTTTTTAATTATTGTTCGCTATATTTTAACTTTTGGCGGGTATATAGATTAGTCCAGTTAAATCATTATGAATATTTTTTATATTTGATTATGCATGTAATACTCTGAAATTCTATATTAATATCTTGTACATAGATTCATTTTCTTTTTATGTGTAAAGTGTTTTTGAGCATCGCCCGCAATCTAAAAACGTAATATTGTTAACATTTGGATTATGTAACTAAAACGGCCTCCAGGCCAATGTCATCTTCTATACTGTTGTTATGCTTTTGCATCAAGCATACCCTTAAACTTAAATTAATGTGTATAGTTAAATATTTCTTTTTACTGAGAGTTAAACATCAAGGTTCATGTACTTGGGCTTGAGCATATTTGAGTGTGGATCAAATTAAGGTCCCTGGTGTTTCATTTTATTATTGCGCTTGTTATTTCAACAACTTCTCTTCAGAGAAGGAATTGACCATTCCCTACAAACAAAAACACAACATTTAAGTGTTGACCCTGAAAGAATAGGTGGACAAAATAAAAAAATAGTATATTATTGTCATCATAAAATAATACATTGTTATAAATGAACTGTCAGCTACTAGTACAGTACTTGTTAACATGCACCAATACCTGACACCCCATGTCAGCTATTGGTTCCAAACATAGTAGAGCTATATGGAAAAGAAGGGAGAAAAGAAAGACTGTTAACTATCATTTTCAATATATAATGTGTTTGTTATACAATGCACCTATAGCTGACATGCGTGTCAGGTAAAATTACATGTTGATACTTAATGTTGCTCATAGCATTGCCAAATATCTTTTTTTATGTTGTCTTTGACCTGACTTCAATAAAGCTTCAGAAACAACACTTACCCTCTTGTGTTTTCTTATAAGAATCAAGGATTAAAGGTAATACCATTGCACATTCACATTTACTTTTTCAAGAGATCTTGAATTTTCACACTGTTCCCAAACTGACCAGTCTTGTTTCCAAAGAGAAGAGAGTAAAAGTAAGACCATGCAAAGATAATTAATGCAACTAAATCATTAGTTTTATTATATTAATAATAAATATAGTGTGTCAGCTAATGGTGCACTAGTCGAAATTTGGAGGAAAAAATCTTTTATTCAAATATCAAAGTAATAATTTAAGAGTTCAAGGATGAGATTAGTTGGCTTAAGAATTTAAGAGTGTGAGGGTATGAGGGTGTGAGGATTCAAAGTATGAGGGTTGGAAGCAGCCATCCCTACACGCACTCACTTGTTCCACAAATAGCCGTACACATCGACGTCTGCTTGGTTCTCCAGGAAAAAGATGTACTTGGTGCAGGTGTGGGTGAGGAGTGGTTTGAGGACAATGTGGTCCACGGATGCTACCACTGGTTTCAGGGGGTGTGTGAACCGGCGAATCTGCGGCATGTTCTGTCTGGCGTGGAGGAGGTGTGTGTCGAAGTTGACAGTGCCTTCACACATCAACTGGAGAGAACCAGTCTTCTCCCCCAGTTGCACCGGTACCGTGACCTGACTCAGGGAGAGATGTGTCAGAAATGACTATCAGCATCCTGCTAGCGTAACAGGAAGAGGGTAAATATTGCTAATACTCACTAACAGCAACTACAACTAACAACGATATTCATTGGAAGAAACTTTACAAAATACAAACATGTGTATGTTGAGGTCAACATTAATAACATTTCACCAGATTATTATAATTATTGGTAATATCTATCAAAAGTGACAGCTGCAGATAACATTACTTGATGTATGAACATATGAAAATTGTTTTTTTACCCTCTATGGTATTCACTCTCATGACAACTGGTATTGAGGAAATAGAAGTTCACATCTCGTTTAGGTATTGACAGTGGTTTTCCTTAAATAATTTCCAAATCTTCTTCTACGCAATAACAGGTACATTTCCTCTAAATTATACCTTACTCATTAGTGTGGACAAGCAGATGGCCCGAACAGGAAGTAAGACATGGTGCACAAATCAAGTGTTGTCAATTCTTGATCTTAACAAGTCTACAAACAATGCCTAGCACCATGAACTACTTAAAATAGCTTCAGAAGACAATTAGAGACGAGTTCTCACATGACATTTCCCTTTCCCATGAGTCATGTGTCATTGATCATGACGAGACTGATCAACAATCGTTTAAGTTATATAAATGGTGCCGTGAAAAATTAATGCGAGCTGCAGTTCGTGATATGTGCAGTTATCACATAGGTTAGAAAATATATTAAAGAAAGAAAAGACGGTCGCAGTGTAACAATGAATTTATATAAATCTTAGCATTAAAATAAAAATTAATTCAGTAATTCTTATACATGTCTTCACTGTTCATTTTGTTTTCATTTTTCAATAATGATTATTAAAAATGAAGAAAAACATAACTTATTTTCACTTTTAATGAATCAGTCTTGTGGATTTGAGTGTTCTGATGTTTATTTTGTATTAATTTTCAATGACTCATTGAAAATGGTTAGTGAGAATTTGTCTTAATTTTCAAAAAATTGGCTCAAGGAGGACCTTTACGAATAGTTTATAGCGGAGACTAGTTTTTGAAAAAATTCTAAGAGTGGAACATATTAAATAGCTCCTCAAACATGTATTGTGGGAACTTAGCTATTCAAAAATATTTTTTTCTGTTCACACCCCTCCCCCTCTACACAAATAAGGTTCCACTGTCACTTAATAAAGCCATATAAGACAGCTGGACTGTCCCTGAACGTATGCAAAGTGTATCACACTCACCTGATACTTCTGGAACTGTATCGGCTTGCATTTGAAGAAAAGGGGTGTGGCGCTCCATGGCATAACGGTGCCCGTTGGGTTCCGGCACACCATCACGTCACAGTTGAACGACGCCTTGTTCAATGCATGTAGGGGGGCAGTATCCACCTCGTAGCTCAGGGGCTGAGAGGAGTGGTTGTATACCCACACGTACTGGAACATGGAGTGGAGGTTCTTAGTTCAAAGCTATGAATCTCAGCAGGGGAAATGTTTGTGGAATGGAGTAAGGGTGACTTCGCTTTGAGTATCTGTCAGCCTAGACTTTCACTCAAAAATAATGCAAATTCTGACATCAACAATTCTGAAGCTTGGCCAATAAAGGAAATGAAATGAAATGTTAATTATTATTTTAATTTGTATCTATTATGTGGGTCATTCTAGAAAAAAGAGACCTTTTGGATTTAAAATTTTTGATAAATTTAACTATTCTTATTCCAGTTTAAAATTAATAATTATGTTTCATAACATTGTTCTGATATTGGGAATATAATGGTCCCAATCTTGTCAACCTTTTATATGATTTATACAAAAGTATATAAAAACATGTGAATGGAGGAGACATACTGTGTAACGGAGGACACACCACATGTAAACAAGGGTAACAATCTGAAAAAGAGGATACCTTTGAATAAGTACAGCAGTAGTATTGTAATGAAGGTGGAGCATTAAACACTTCTACATATTTGCAATCAAATTTATAAATATTATTTATGTAAAATTAGGTACATTAACTAGTAATAACTAAAGAATAAAGATACTAATTGATTTTAGAAAATTGTGTTTTAATTCCATGGAACGTGATGTGCTGGACCCGTTTGTTTATAGGTGGAGGGCTTAGCACTTGAACAATATCACACATACCTATGAAAGAAATATCTTATTTTTCAGGGAAAACAAACTTTTCCCCTGACAGAATTTTTCAAGAAAGACACAGTGAATTCTCCATGTGGGTCTACAGCCTGTATAACAGCAATGTAATGGCATATAGCTTTCTTCCTCTTTACTTCCACTACCACAAAGTCATTTACATCCAACTCCTTTTCTATTGTTGGCTCTTCAGACTCAGATGTTGAGTATATATCGTCAACAACAAGGTATATGATATATTAAAAGTTGCAAATACATGTAGGCCTATAGTTTAGTTAAATTAGCCTATAAATAGAAAGTGTTTCAATTAATTCAGGCTTTATTCTGCAGGCATGACTTCAACATAATTAGAAATCGTGTAATCCCCGTTATTTTACTTGTATACTCCATTGCATCTATTTTGTAATGGAGGAAACAGTTTCAGATTTATAATTGTGTATAATATTATATTTTGAAGTTAGGTTAACTAACTGCTTTGGAATGCCAAACATTGTGGCATTTTAATATGAGGCATCCATAATTATTTGTCTAAGAACAATTATTACCGTTATAAATAATGAATGGAAGAAACACAAAGTATAAAACCAACCAAATAAACCTTACAAACAATGAAAATGAATGCTTATAAATCACAATTATCAGCCTAAAAACAAATGAGGTATCCATAAAATGGCTTCCTCCCTAATGTCCATTGAATATGAAAACAATGCCACCTGGTTGTATTATTTAAATAAATTCTAATTTTGAAACGAAGTATACACAAAACTCTGTGACAAATTTTGCTTGATTACAACCACATATTATAATTATTTTTAAATTCAGAAATATAGCTACATAAAACAAAATTGTTATAGTATTTAATACATTATCATACTTATAATTTTATTTATTATTTAAACCATAGTAAATGTAACACAAAACTAAAAGAACTGGCCTGTGATATGTAACGGAGATCTACATGTATCCCTCTGTTTAGCGTAAAAACACAATAAATTTAACTTTTTTTTCTAATAAAGCATAAAGAATATTAGAAAATCAGTTGCCTAGTACAAAAAACACAAAAAAGCCTTATTTTAATAATTTACTTTGTCACAATACCCTTGTGACATGAAAAGGTCCCATTTTTCTAGAATGAATCATGTACTTAACACAAAATAATGTCCGCGTGATGAAAATCTAAATTAATTAGATAGCGTCTTGATTTATTAGATATCGGATGCATTAAATGAATCTTTCTTGCAACATTTTGTATATTATAGTCACTGCCTAGAGATATGACATATTTATTACAACATTCTAACTTTGCTTCAAATTGTAAAAGTGTACTTTACACCTTCAAAGAGGAGGTATTGAGCAATTAAAATAAAAAACACTTACAAAGGAAAATACTCAGTAATTTATCAACTTTGAGAAAATAACAGCAGGGACTAGCACTTGTTTCACTTTTCTATTTATTAACTACAGAAAAGCACAAAAGAACACATATTAAATATTTCTTGATTTGTTATACTTTCATTTCTAAACATATGCACGTTTGACCAAATATTCCACACAGAATATTCTGGTAGCCGAAGATAACAAAATAGTGGACTGTAAACAACATTGTTGACCAGCTTTGTTGATGCATAAACAAAAAAATAGCAAACCAGGTCAAAATGGTAAGAAATCAATGCCTAACAGACCCCTGCCATGACGAGGAAAACTTAAGTCTGACCAATTAGGAGAGAGAAGGCCCCTCATTAGAGAAGTAGTAAAAAGAGACAATTCAAAGCAACACAGAAAACACAGTGCATTTGAACTCTAAAACTAAAACTCAAAATAATAATAAATGTACAATCAAGACTGAACACAGCAAATAGAGCTGGATTATTAGCTGTAATTGGTTTTTTTTTTTCAAACTTCGAATCTTTAAAAAGTTCAAAGTACCTACCCTTCCTTAGTGATGACAGATAGTGACTCACCTCAGACACAGGATCACTGTCCCCAATGTATATCACTTGACTCACCTGACATTACAGATAGTGACTCACCTCAGACAATAGGTCACTGTCCCCAATGTATATCCTTGTGAACAAGCTGACATGACAGATAGTGACTCACCTCAGACACAGGATCACTGTCCCCAATGTATATCACTTGACTCACCTGACATTACAGATAGTGACTCACCTCAGACAATAGGTCACTGTCCCCAATGTATATCCTTGTGAACAAGCTAACATGACAGATAGTGACTCACCTCAGACACAGGATCACTGTCCCCAATGTATATCCTTGTGAACAAGCTGACATGAAAGATCACTCACCTCAAACAATAGATCACTGTCCCCAATGTATATCCTTGTGAACAAGCTAACATGACAGATAGTGACTCACCTCAGACACAGGATCACTGTCCCCAATGTATATCCTTGTGAACAAGCTGACATGAAAGATCACTCACCTCAAACAATAGATCACTGTCCCCAATGTATATCCT
Organism: Timema douglasi; assembly: GCA_901482245.1. Classification (NCBI taxonomy): domain Eukaryota; kingdom Metazoa; phylum Arthropoda; class Insecta; order Phasmatodea; family Timematidae; genus Timema; species Timema douglasi. Next base: position 63,106 of record CABEEJ010003369.1, read on the forward strand.
TGTGAACAAGCTAACATGACAGATAGTGACTCACCTCAGACACAGGATCACTGTCCCCAATGTATATCCTTGTGAACAAGCTGACATGAAAGATCACTCACCTCAAACAATAGATCACTGTCCCCAATGTATATCCTTGTGAACAAGCTAACATGACAGATAGTGACTCACCTCAGACACAGGATCACTGTCCCCAATGTATATCCTTGTGAACAAGCTGACATGAAAGATCACTCACCTCAAACAATAGATCACTGTCCCCAATGTATATCCTTGTGAACAAGCTAACATGACAGATAGTGACTCACCTCAGACACAGGATCACTGTCCCCAATGTATATCCTTGTGAACAAGCTGACATGAAAGATCACTCACCTCAAACAATAGATCACTGTCCCCAATGTATATCCTTGTGAACAAGCTAACATGACAGATAGTGACTCACCTCAGACACAGGATCACTGTCCCCAATGTATATCCTTGTGAACAAGCTGACATGAAAGATCACTCACCTCAAACAATAGATCACTGTCCCCAATGTATATCCTTGTGAACAAGCTAACATGACAGATAGTGACTCACCTCAGACACAGGATCACTGTCCCCAATGTATATCCTTGTGAACAAGCTGACATGAAAGATCACTCACCTCAAACAATAGATCACTGTCCCCAATGTATATCCTTGTGAACAAGCTAACATGACAGATAGTGACTCACCTCAGACACAGGATCACTGTCCCCAATGTATATCCTTGTGAACAAGCTGACATGAAAGATCACTCACCTCAAACAATAGATCACTGTCCCCAATGTATATCCTTGTGAACAAGCTAACATGACAGATAGTGACTCACCTCAGACACAGGATCACTGTCCCCAATGTATATCCTTGTGAACAAGCTGACATGAAAGATCACTCACCTCAAACAATAGATCACTGTCCCCAATGTATATCCTTGTGAACAAGCTAACATGACAGATAGTGACTCACCTCAGACACAGGATCACTGTCCCCAATGTATATCACTTGACTCACCTGACATTACAGATAGTGACTCACCTCAGCCAATAGGTCATTGTCCCCAATGTATATCCTTGTGAACAAGCTGACATGACAGATAGTGACTCACCTCAGAAACGGGATCACTGTCCCCAATGTATATCCCTGTGAACCACCTGACATCTATCACCAGTGACAGCTGTGTGGGTTTTATCACCTCCAGCAGAGTAGAGAGTCTCATCTGTCGGTTGTGACAGAGACTCAGCACGTATGTCAGCTTGTGAATGCCTTCCAAGTGGTAGTTCACCCTCAAGGTCAACACTTGCTCCTGCAACGGCTGTTAAGGAAACATTTTCCTTGTTGGGTTATGTCTCGTAGAGCATGGCCTGTTATCTACAGGGGCTACAGCTAAACCAATTATCAGTTTTCAACTAGATACAATTTCTATTCAAAACACCCACACACATTCACGAGAAGATTTAAAACTACTGAATTTACACCTAACATTAAACAAATGATGAAAGATTTGAAAAAAATAATTTCATTCATCTATTTAAGTTTTTAATGGATTAAATAGTTAAGCTACTATATTTGTTAATTACAGTTATAGTCACATCTAACTATCATATTATTTAATAATTGAAAAATTACACTTGGACACAAGAATCCAACCCTGGACATTTGGCTTAGTATGCAGATGCTCTATCACTGAGCTATCCAGGCTTCATCCCATCCTCAGAGCTGTACTTAGCTCATGGTTTGAGGCAGAGGAAAGAAAAAGCCGAATCCAAGTCACCTGTGACTGTGGTTCAATGATCGTTCTAGGAGTGAATCTACACGTCCGTCACAGACTCTGTCTTAAACTGCGAGTGAAGAAGAACCCTTGCCGTAGGACAAACCCAGGGTAGCTCAGTGATAGGGCTTCATCATACCACTAAGCCAAAATGTCCTAGGTTTGATTCCAGTGTACAGTTGTTCCTACACAATTTGAAACATGATTCTTAACACAGGTGAGGTTGTGTGGAGAATACAGCTTGTGTTGGGCTGGCAATGATTTTAGATTAAAACATAAGATGGGTTCTTAGCCCATAGGAATACAATTTTAGCGATATCCATATCAGACACCATATACTTTCACATTATGTAAAGCAATATATTAAATATTCATGTCCATTACCTGTGTTTGTGTGAACTGTGTTCCTCTATGTCCAATGGTAGCAGTGTGAAATGTGTTCCTCTCTGTCCAGTGGCAGCATAGTTTGTGTGGACTGTGTTCCTCTTTGTCCAGTGTCAGCAGTGTTTGTGGGAACTGTGTTTCTCACTGTCCAGTGTCAGTAGTGTGAAGTGTGAATTGTATTCCTCACTGTCCAGTGGCAGCAGTGTGAAGTGTGAACTGTGTTCTTCTCTGTCCAGTGGCAACAGTGTGAACTGTATTCCTCATTGTCCAGTGGCAGCAGTGTGAAGTGTGAACTGTGTATTACCTCAAGGGTACCCGTGGCAGGTCCCATGGAGATGAGGCCGCGGTGCGGACATACAGAATCTCTTGTTCTGAGAGACAAGCTCCGGGCCCTGACCACTGTCTGACACTTGCACTCCTTGTACCATTGTAGGTCCCAAGTTGTGACAACCCCAGATAAGTTCTTCACGAGTATCAGCACTGTCACAGTCCTGGTGCCTGCGGGATACTGGGGCAGGGAGTAGTTCACTGTCTCCCTCGATCCGAGAGTCATCTTCAGGAGCACCCGGTTCCATCTGGGGGGAGTGACAATGTAATAAGCAAATTGACAGCCTATGTTGAGTTTTTTCAAATTTCTATTGCGTCTTAATATCCATTCAGATTATACGTACATCAACTAATTAAGCTGATAAAAATATGATAGAGATGAGGAAGGTAGAATTTAGAGGAAGTGTACTCACATTTGTGTGTAAGGATAGTGGGGGAAAAAATCTCAGTACATCCAAACAAGATTCAAACCCTGATCTCCCAGTCATAGCCAATCCAATCAACTGCAATAGTGACACGTTGCACCAAGCACATCAACTGTGATAGTGACACGTTGCACCAAGCACATCAACTGTGATAGTGACACGTTGCACCAAGCACATCAACTGTGATAGTGATCTATTGCACCAAGCACATCAACTGTGATAGTGACACGTTGCACCAAGCACATCAACTGTGATAGTGACACGTTGCACCAAGCACATAACTGTCATAGTGACATGTTGCACCAAGCACATTAGCTGTGATAGTGGCACGTTGCACCAAGCACATAACTGTCATAGTGACATGTTGCACCTAGCACATTAACTGTCATAGTGACATGTTGCACCAAGCACATTAACTGTGATAGTGACACGTTGCACCAAGCACATAACTGTCATAGTGACATGTTGCACCAAGCACATTAACTGTGATAGTGGCACGTTGCACCAAGCATATCAAACTTGCAGCCCACATATATTTTATAAACTGACAAACAATACAGCCACTTACCTTCTGATGAACTGACACACAATGAAACCTTCATATATTTTTATGAAGTGACAAACAGTGCAGCCCACATACGTTTTTATGAACTGACAAACAGCGCATCCCACAGAACTTCTGCTAACCAACAAAAAATGCAGCTCACATTCCTTCTGATATACAGATAAACAATGCAACCCCAGAGTCATATAAGCATAATGGAAGTACACCAATTGTGATTGTGACATTTGGAGAGTGGTCATTATCTGTGTAAATCTAGAGAGAGAGGTTGGCGTACCAAATGTTTACACAGAATTCATCAAAGAGTTTCCAAAATTGTTTGACTGTGCACATCAAATAGCACATGAGCGTGTGAACAGTTGTTTTCTGTTAGGAAAAGGAACAGACAAGTCTAACACTCACAGCCTGACTGCAAGTAAAAGTTTCACATTCCTGGGGGAAAAAATATTGAGTTAGTGACCATTTCATCGAGCAATTTTTAGCGGCACGGCTGTCATTACTAACCCATATTTTATTATATTATTTCAACAGTAAAATGGTACTGGGTTCACCCTCCCCTTTCAAGTACCTAAGCACAACAAGTGGCTCTCTTTCTAAAGAGCTATGTGTGTTTCTGCCACCCATGGACACACGGCCATTTAAAGCACTGCATCGCCAAGTCACGCTGCTAGATTCGCTCAAAGTCTTAACATTAGTATATCAAACTTAATTTTCTATTTTTAACAATAAGGATTTTTTAAATTGAATTTATTTTTAGTATAATATGGTGACAATTTTAATTTTGTGAAAGTCAGTTCCCTCTATAATTCAATATTTAATGTGGCCCATTTGATAAAACAAGTGTGACACACCTGCCTTGAATCATTTGACCACCCAGGTGAGTTTTGTTTATTTGAAAAACCTTTTATATTAATCATGAGCATTATTTTGGTTAGGTTCCACCCCAGAATGTCCTTAACTAAACTAGGGGAGCTATTGATGGGCAAATGTTGGAGTATCCGTATAATAGTATACATAGCACTGATCTGAGTAAAGATGCAATAACTCAACAATCCTTATATAGAAACTACCTGGATAGGAAGAAGAAGCTGATGATGATGATGATGATGATCTTATCAATGTTGAACGCAAGAAATTATGTTTGTCTTTCATTAAGCACATTCCCTATCAGAGATGGGACCCTCCAATCCTCAAACCCTTAAGGATGTTTGATATTCGAGGATTCAAGAACATTTCAAATTCAAGACTAATCATCATCACCATCAACTGTTTACAAATTCTAAACTCAAATCCTTAGAAGATTTTTTTTTTTTTCAATTTGTCGAGTGAACTTGTTTTAGAGCTCTTGTAGTGCTTATTGATTGTTCAGAGCCAATTATAATTAGAGGATGAACTTCCAGGCCCGACACCAATAATGTATTGCTTACTGAATGTATGAGTGTAATAATGAATGGATTATTTCAAATTTTCTACTCTATTATAATTATATTTATTCTGAGGTTCATAATATTTTCCAAGATTCGGGATTCGGAGGTAAATTGATGATTCAGATTTGTAAAATAGTGGATTTGACCCAACTCTATTCCCTAAAAATCTACTCTTGTTACATAATATTGTGATTGATAACTTACTCGTTAATTCTCATTAGCTTCCAGAGGGCGAGTTTTCCGAACAGGATTCCTTGACCGGATATCTTCAGATCTGTTATCCTGAGTTTGGCAAACAGACAGACGTACTCTATTCGCACCAGGCGGGTCTGGGGCCTCCTTGTGACTGTCTCCTCGGACCTCTCTGTCTTCCTGTTCTCGTACATGACAGTGTAGTTGTGGGGCCCCTCGAGGTTTGGACTTACAGACACCACGACTTCATGATGGGCCCCAGAGGGGAGGGTCCCACTCCAAGGGTCCAGAACGATATCACCCCGCTTGTTCTCTATCTCACACGAGGGACGACACAGTCTCAACGTGTAGTGAACCACACTTTTACCAAAGTTGAACAACTTGAAGGTTTGCCTTTTGGTGATGCCCCATTTGGATTCACCAAAGTTTATGGAATTCGGGAGGGCCTGAAAACCAGATCAGTTTTTCTGTTGGCTTTGAAGTTAACAGAAGTTAAAGTTTATTCGGGCATTAAATCTTAGTGTAACCAAGCAAGGTAGATGTATTTATTCACCACCAGGTCCACAGATTCGCAGCTTCCGTGGCACAAGACCATGATCTCGACGGGAGAACTCATGGGGTGGCTGCCATTTTGCATTGCATACACCTCAAACTTCACGTTGAACACGTATGGGCCACACATATCGGGGGAGAACGTCCATGTATGGTGCGCCCTCTCGTTGGAGCACAGATTCCCCTCACACATGTCCACCTTCAAGGCTGAGCATTTGGGGTACTTCTGATAACTGTACCTGTGATTGGATGTTAGGTTAGGTTATAGGAGGTGAGAATGCATCAGACCAGACCAGTCAGTCAAGCCTGTGGCATGGCACTAGATTCTGTGCGGCCCACAGACCATATTATGAATCACCATACTATGTGGATTGATTTCATTTCCATCAAAATGTTAGAAATACACCATCTTGGAATGTTATATATATTTTCACATTTAATTTCATCAAACTCAAAACCCTTTCAAAAACAGTCAATTTTATAAATAATGCTTGATCAATCCTGCAAAAATTCTTGCAGAAAAACAAAGGACAAGTCTTTTCATTATATTTCTTAATTTTTTGTTTGTGTTTCTTCTGTCTTCCATAGAAGAACTCACACACAATGAATCACAAACATTGTTTTTGAATCTCAGTATTATCACCTTTATTAAAAAATAGAGAGAAACAAAACACTAGCCTACTTCATTTTGAATTTTAATAAACAACCAAAATTTAAACACTTTGTGTTTCAATATATGTGAGTACTTCTATAGACGATAGAAGAAAAGAAGATAATAGCTTTTTATTTGTAATAGAAAGGTTCTAATTTTAACCTGTATTTTACTAACGAAGGTGACAATATAATATTTTTTATAATGTCTGGTGTCAGTCATCTCATATTTGTTGTCGTTGTCCCAGGTTTACTTGTTCTGTTCTCTAAAAGGTACTTCCAAACGACTATATTGATATTCACCTCCCAAATAACAATTCAATGTATCTAAACAAACCTGTTCAACCATGAATAGTACATGCTTGATACCACTGTGCCAACTATTTGAGACTTACAAACTAAATTACAAGCGTAAGAGGAAGGTACACAGTTTTAAAATAAATGTACCAGCAAACTAATTGAAAAACACAGGATGAGGATGTATTTTTAAAGAAATGAGCCAGCAATTGACTAGAATGGTGAATAGTTAGCGCTGAGCCACGTTCCTCACCTGATGCAGTGTCTGGTGAGGTTCCTGACAGGTACCTCCACCTGCTGCTCACCCCCGGGGTAAGTCGGAGGGAACTTCACTGTGTTCTTGTAGCCTATCTCCATCTTGGGGTATGCTAAATAGCTCAAGAAAGTTACAGGCACCTGCAGGAATGTTTTACACTGGATGATCTGGTAAAAAGAGTGAATACATCTAGACCTGGGTGTAATATTCCTGAAGACCAGGGTTAGTGAGATCCAGCAGGTATTAGTTCAAAATAAAAAGGTTGATCTGCGTTGTCAACAAAATAATTGCAATCTTAATAAAATAAATACCCAATTCAGTGTGACCGCGTGGTCTAATGCGCTCCTCTCACAGTTGTACTGCGGAGGGGGGGAGGGGCGGGGGGGTTGGTGGTTTAATAGATAGTTTCCCATTCTCCCTCAATGCAACTGTTGGTAGACGTCCTATAAATAAAGCCTTCCTCATCCCTAAAAACTACAATCATAAATAATGCATAAGCATATAGCCAGAACAAGCAATAAGACAGGATGCTAAAAATATATATTCTGAGGTATGTTTTGTTAATTATGGAAGAAAGACAGGACAAATAAAAGGGAATGAATACGATATGACTTTTACAGTGAAAAGAAGAACACAGTTCACACTTTACACTGCTGCCACTGGACATAGAGGAACACAGTTCACACTTTACACTGCTGCCACTGGACATAGAGGAACACAGTTCACACTCTACACTGCTGCCACTGGACATAGAGGAACATAGTTCACACTCTACACTGCTGCCACTGGACATAGAGGAACATAGTTCACACTCTAAACTGCTGCCACTGGACATAGAAGAACACAGTTCACACTCTACACTGCTGCCACTGGATATAGAGGAACACAGTTCACACTCTACACCGCTGCCACTGGACAGAGTGGAACACAGTTCACACTTTAGACTGCTACCATTGGACATAGGAACATAGTTCACACTCTACACTGCTGCCAATGGACATAGAGGAACACAGTTCACACTCTACACTGCTGCCACTGCACAGAGAGGAGCAGAGTTCACACCTTATATTGATGCCGGTAAACAGAGAGGAACACAGTTCACACTCTACACTGCTACCATTGGACATAGAGGAACATAGTTCACACCCTACACTGCTGCCACTGGACATAGATAAACACAGTTCACACTCTAAACTGCTGCCACTGCACAGAGAGGAGCATAGCTCACACTTTATATTGCTTCCGCTAAACAGAGAGGAACACAGTTCACACTCTACACTGCTACCATTGGACATAGAGGAACATAGTTCACACTCTACACTGCTGTCCAGTGGCGGCTTGTAACTAAAATTAGTGGGGGTGCTGCTACAGAAATTTTTTAGCCTTCATTTTAAAATTGGGTAAATGGACAAATATCATGTATAAAAAGAAAATTTATTTAGGAATTTGATAAAATCTTAGCAAAATAAAACTTTTTTACTTACTTTAACTTAAATTGTTACAGTTCAAACTCGATCCATTCATTTAAAAATGAAATCCATTCTTCTTGTTTTAATTTGTGCAAAAAGTTCAATAATATGCTCCTTGATCTCTGGACTACAATTGAGGACATTTTTCTCCATTGAAAGTACTGCAAGCGCATTTAGTCTTTCCGAATTCATAGCGCTTCTTAAAAAAGTGTTTATTCTTTTCAATGTTGAAAAGCAGCACTCTGCCTCTGATGTAGTCATTGAAATTGTCAAGAGGATTTTTATCAGTTTCGTAATTCACTAAAAACATCATCTAGATTATTTTCCAAGATAAATTTCAGCAGCTCAATTAATTTGCAATATTCATGAATATCAGTCCTACAATAAAATACTTTTAGTTCAGTTTCAAGCTTTTCTTTGTCGGTCATGAGATAAGCTTCAGTGGTCAGTACTATCTCTTTTGTGGGATGTTCATTCTTAAATCTAGTGAAGCAATTCTTGCGGAACAATTTAGCAGCTACTAAGTGTTTAGTGGAAGAATATCTGTACATCATATCAACACATATATAATCACACACTTCCTTAGTTACAGTCGCAAAACTTATTTCTTGGGGATGCAAGGCCATGGTTAAAGTTTAATGTTAAATAAAATAACCGAATAAAAATGAATCAAATAGAATAGCTGGAAGCAAAATAATAATCTAATTCTACACTCTTCTACACTTTATCAAATTCAAGAATATGGTACACGGATTTTAAGCACAACACACACTGAGTAAAATAAAACTTCCTTCCACTATCACACCAGATCTGGCACTGCAAGAGCAACAGTGCTCTCTTTACCTGGCAGTCCCACCTTCCTCCCCACCCCCTCCTTTGTGCGCATGCGCACAACAGTCAAACACCACATCGCTAGCACTGTGAAGCGCACAGTTCCATACAAAAAAAATTGTATCTTTTTCATAAACTGGGAGATGGCTACTGAAGTACTAACATTAAGCTTAAGGAATATATATTGTACTACGAAAATAAAGAAAGAATTAAAGAAAAAAGTATTCATTATATCAAATGTTATCGATAATATCAAGTGGAAATAGGGGGTGATGCAGTTCTGCAGTGCCTATACACGAGCCGCCACTGCTGTTGTCACTGGAAAGAGAGAAACACAGTTTACACTTTACACTGATGTCACTATACAGAGAGGAATACAGTTCACACTTTACACTGCTGTCACTATACAGAGAGGAACACAGTTCACACTTTACACTGCTGCCACTGGACAGATAAGAATACAGTTCACACTTTACACTGCTGTCACTATACAGAGAGGAACACAGTTCACATTTTATACTGCTGTCACTGGACAGATAGGAACACAGTTCACACTTTACACTGCTGTAACTATACAGAGAGGAATATAGTTCACACTTTACTCTGCTGCCACTGGACAAATAATAACAAAGTTCACACTTTATACTGCTGTCACTAAACAGAGGGGAACATAGTTCACACTTTACACTGTTGTCACTGGACAGAGAGAAACACAGTTTACACTTTACACTGCTGTCATTGGACAAAGAGAAACACAGTTCACACTTAATATTGCTGTCAATGGATAAAGAAGCAGTGTTAGTAAAATGAGTTTTTTATAGTAAATTATGTGGCAATGTTGCCAAAAAATTTGGGTATTTGATCAATGTAAGTCATTGCAATATTTAAAAAAAACTTCATTTTAACCATATTTTTAATTTCTTGCAACCCCTCGAGTAGAGAAAGTATTGTGATCATCAAAAAATTTAATTTGATGTTTTGATGTTGACGTTTTATGAACCACACTACAAGAAAAAGTGTTTTTTAAGATGTTGTCTTCCTGCACCTTGGTTTAGAGCCAAAAACATCTTACCATGAGGGCTAAAACTTGGTATATTGGGTTTTCATAAGGTTACCCAGAGGAATGCTTGGAATTAGATGTCCAGCCCTAAAATTAAGAGTAGTTTACTTTAGGGACAAAACCAGAAAATTGATTTGCTTAAATTATGCTATAACGATTTTGATTAAACTTTGTATCTATACACTGTATAGCAACATATAAATTTGTACAATATTTTTTTTCATGATAGAACCATTTTTATAAAATATGTGAACTTAGATTTAGTTTTAGGAATATTTCATTTATTTGATTTTACTTTGCTTTGAATAATTGAAAGAGTGTAGGACTACTTTGAACGCCACCCCCAACCCCAATTCATGCTCTAAACCTCCCCCCTCCCTTCTCCACTGGAAACGAGGGACAGTTTCCTTAGTTTCTTGAAAATCCACCATAGTTTGTCCAACATAATATCTTACTTCATGCTCGGAAGATCCGTTGAACTGCAGGAGCCATTTCTCAGTGTGTGCCCCTTCGCAGGGAGGGCTGGGGTACATTTGGACCACCACTATCTGATACTCGCCTTCAATCAAACCTTGCAAAGGCTTCACAGTGTACAGTCTGGAACAAGAGATGAATCTCACTAATATCTCACAGTGTACAGTCAGGAACAAGAGATTGAGGGCCTCGGAGTTAATGTGACAATGACAGCTTCTATGTGTGTGAAATCTTATCCAGGTAGAGCTTTAGGCAGTTGACTTGTTATAATTTGTGGTAACATCAAATTTATTGGACAGACCCACCTTTGTCAAGTCGTTCAAGAACTTACAGTTTCTGTTACAATGAACACCCAACATGTCTTCATTTTGGTGCCGCCATTATTAGAATCTGTTACTAACTGATTAAAAAAAGTAACACAATTTACACTAATGAAGACAGGCTTAAGACACAAACACACACAGATTCTGACAGTGTTAATGTTTTTAGCAAATGCAGAGACAGGTTAAAAAACTGTGAAGTGCGTAAGACAAATGTGAGCTGCCAACTGCCCATTGTGTCACAACAGTAACTCACAGACAAGTAAAGACAATTACCAGAGCGAGACGGTCGGATAGGCCGAGGAGACAGATATTCAGAGGTTGGATATGGGAGGGTCTACTATATTTGTTTTCATACCGCTTTTCTCTTCCGTGTGTAGCAAAACGTAATTCAAAAAGCAAAATGATGGAGTTGAAGTTTGTATAGAAAAAAAAAACAAGGAGATGGGAGGAGTAGATAACAGCAAGTGTGCGAGTTAGAGGAGAGTAATAGAACCAAATTAAAGAGAAAGAATGGAGGAATTTCACTAAATTGATATGGCCACACTTCCTGATAACATCATAAAGTGAAATATGTTTTTTTAAAGAGATATATTAAATATTCACATCCAATGTATATTTCCTGTGTTTGCCCTCTATTTTATTAGTTCCTTTTATGCTGCTCCTTTCTATGAGTCCTATCATTCTGTTTCTCACTCCTCCCTGATGAGTTCAGATAAAATGAAACCTAGGTGGGGAGAGTGGGCACTATAGAAAGACTCTCTTCAAGAGGCAGCCATATAACCTCTTTCTCCAGTGACATTAGTGTAAAGTGTGAACTGTGTTCCTCTCTGTCCAATGACAGCAGTGTAAAGTGTGAACTGTGTTTCTCTCTGTCCAATGACAGCAGAAGTAAAGTGTGAACTGTGTTCCTCTCTGTCCAATGACAGCAGTGTAAAGTGTGAACTGTGTTCCTCTCTGTCCAATGACAGCAGTGTAAAGTGTGGACTGTGTTCCTCTTTGACCAATGACAGCAGTGTAAAGTGTGAACTGTGTTCCTCTCTGTCCACTGACAGCAGTGTAAAGTGTGAACTGTGTTCCTCTCTGTCCAAATGACAGCAGTGTAAAGTGTGAACTGTGTTTCTCTCTGTCCAATGACAGCAGTGTAAAGTGTGGACTGTGTTCCTCTTTGACCAATGACAGCAGTGCAGGGAGAACTGTGTTCTAACTTTCATTGTAAAAGCCATATTGTGTTTGTTTTTATCAAAGTAAAGTAGTTTTACATATTCTAAAGCCACAATAAGCATCCTTGCAATAGTGATTCATCTTGATTTGTCTAATACACTACCGCTATATGCAATGCTGGTAACGTATCACACTCACGTCATGTTTGGCGGGAACAATCTAAATGTGATGGGCAAATGTCCAAATCTCTTGATGAGGAATGTTGTGTACACAGGTTCAGGAGGTATACAGGGGGGCAACACCACGGTCTGGGGCGAGACTTGGTACTGCGGCATCCAACCATAAGAACGGGCTGGGAATGAATGACCTGGGGACATAAAAAACTGTGCCAACATACTCATAGAGAATTGGTGACTGGTGGCATTCGTGGACAGCAATTATTTTTAGTTAAATCATTAAGTATATCAAGAGCCAAAAATTAAAGAAAATTTTAAATTCGAGTTTCAAAACAAATTAAAATATCTTTTTTCCTTTAAAATCCTGAATATTAATTTTTTTTAGAGCTCTAATGCTGCTCATTGCTGGTTCAAAACCAATAATAATTATACTATAGCTTCAACGACGAGACCCCAGAGCAATAATTTACCCCTCAATGAGAACCAAGCCAGGTTTGTAGAGTAATAATTCTGCCAATGTAAGAAAGTTGAACATTTACGCTCGTCTTGTTCTCTAAGATTGTGATTCGTATGTGAAATTAAAATTCAACTTTAAGATTAAAGCTCAAGGAAAAATGTATTCGACTCATCTCTAATATAAATATATTTGAAGAATGTTATGGAAACAGAACTAGGACACAAATACACTTGACTTAGGGGTCCAAAGCTCTAACACTGAGCTATCCAGGATTTGAGGAAGCGTCTGTGTGTGTTAGGGTTCAATTTCCATGTTCATGGTCCATTTATAAACTAAAGTTCAGTTTTTTTTATGTTATTAATGTTTGCGAGAATACCACCATGTTGTTATTAAGAGCCCGTCTCCCGGCCAATTAACTGGGATATTAGATACAAGATTACAGGTTCTAAGGTGTCAGTTGCACAACATGGATTGTCCGTGACAGGTAGTTCCGTCAGGAGAAACTACAAGAGCAAGGTGAATATGGGTGGGATGAGACATCTTAGAAACGTATGTGTAAAAACTCATATGAAGAGAGTTGTTAATGAGTGGGTGCTGAAGTAGTGCAGTTTGAAAGGGAATCCGATAGGTCAATGTGAAAGAAGCGTCTTACGTTGGTTTGGGCATTTTGAGAGGATGTGTGTGGATCGAGTGACAAAGCAAATATATGAAGGTAGAGTGTGTGAATCAAAAGGAAAGGGTAGGCCATGTAGGACATGGTTAAATGCTGTAGATAAATGTGTGAAAAAAGAGAAACATAAGAATTTTAAGTGTAAAAGAGAATGTAAGACTCAGTGTATGGATGTTGTTGAAATGAAGGAAGTATGCAAGGATAGGTAAGTGTGGAGAAAGTTAGTGAGTATGGATTAAGTACGGAGTTGTTTTTTGATATAAATTCACAGTTTCTTGCCTACACTGTGAGGGAACAGTGTATGTGTGTGTGTGTGTGTGTGTGTGTGTGTGTGTGTGTGCGCGCGCGCACGTGTGTATGTGTGTATGTATGACTTCTCATGCCTTGATCAATCTATGGGGTATACTGGTTGGAACATACCCATCATCCTGAGAGACAGAGGAATTGGAACTGGAAGCTGTGTTCGCTGCTGCCGCGTGTTCTCGATATGCACCCAGTATGCTCTTCCCTCCAGCTCAACGCCGTACAACAGATCTGGGCTTGGGGGCTCAAAGTACGCCTCGAATACAGTAGACTGATACGGAGGGATTGTGGCGCACTGAGGGCTGACCCGGAACACTCCCGCAACGTCTGGAATAAAAGTACCGTGGTCAAGAGCACTGGGACTTAGCTGCTTGTTAATGTAACCAGCAAGGCCTGTGTTTGAATCTCAGTTAGGGTCTGTTTTCATTACAATAGGAAGGTTTCAGATACTATAGTGGGTGGGACTAATGCTCTATATCTGGCCATTCGACCTTATCTTACTTTCCTGGTGTATGGAAGAATTTGTTTCTGAGGTGGGAACACCATTAAGGTTAATTCCACTATCCCTGGATAGTAGGATGATATCTGAGAATGATGGTGGTAGAAAGCAGAGGGGACCTACAGTTTAACGTGGGTTCCGAACCACGGTGGGGGCCTGGCATTCCACACATTCACAAAGCATGAGGTAAATGCCACTGCTCTAATACTGAGCTATCCAGGTTTTGTCCTGTCAACTGAAATATGACATCAATGACGGTTGTTTTCTGTAACCTAAGGTGATCATATCTGCATATTATTTCAACAACAACTTAAGAATTAATAGAGTAAAGTAAACCTCTAAAGTTTATTTAGTTTTATAAGATTCAGGATTTGTGGGTAAAATGAGGAACCGTGGGCTCGACCAGTCCCTAGCTACAGGCACGTATAAAAGCTACCAGCACGAAACATACCAATATCCCATTTGAGAAGGACACTTTTCTTGATGTGGCTGTTGACGCGGAACATCTGCGGTACACTCCTTTCTTCTGCGATGCTCCCTCGGCCTAAGTCGAGTTCCGTGACTGAGAGTGTCAGGGGAGGATTGTGCCTGGCGATGTGACATTTGTCACTGATGTAACTCTTGTACCCGTCATCCAGTACTTGGAGATTCGGGTACCGGACTGTGTTAAAACCTTTAGGGTACACCTCTTTGATAGTGGTACATACTCCTACTGCCTCGATCACCACCGGGGGCTACATGGGGAGGACAATGATTTAGTAAGGATAGGTCCTTCAAATGCTCAAATAACTCGATACCTTGACAATATTTGAGAATTGAGGATTTAAAAAAAAATCTTAAGATCATTCTGATGTGAACTAGCTGCCTAACCCAAATGTTATAGTACAAACACAACAACTAGACCCAAAACAATTAATTTACCATTCAACCATATTAGGAAATTCGCATTAGAAAAAAATATTTTTGATATTTTAACGTGAATAACATCAGAATTAATTAAAATTATTAGGGATGGGTCCTAGAATCCTCTGAATCCCTCCAAACCTTAAGGATATGCGAGATATGAGGATTTGAGAAAATTTCATATTCAAAACTTAAATCCTTAAAAAAAACATGTTTTTTTTAATGTTTCAATTTAAATTTGTTTTAGAGGTCTAGTACTTCTTATTGGTGGTTCAGAGCCAATTATAGGGTGAGCTCAACAACCAGACCCCATACCAGTAATTTAACACTTAACTATTATTATTTATTATTTAGCACCGCGTCTTACTACCCATTCGGGTTATACGCTTTAAGTACTAATTACGCTAATGGATTAGGAATTGGGAAGGTTAAATTATAGGAAGTGAACCCGCATTTTCTTGGAGGAAGAGTGGAAAACCATTTAGGATAACCCCGCCCCCC
>CABEEJ010003370.1:0-75875 GCA_901482245.1 Timema douglasi
CCCCTTATCTACAAGCTATTACCCCCCACCACCAGCCACCACCGATTACCCCTTTGCGCCCTGAAACATGACGTTCTGTCTTACTCACATTGGCAATAAGATATTTGTAATAATGAACTCTTGGTTCACGAACTCTATTGACTCAAAATACTTCATGGCATCAGTCCAAAATCTAGTCAAACAGACCAAATGGCCGCCGTCTGTTGGTGATGATAGTATCTACTTTTGCGGATAGAGGGTGTCTTGTGATCGGTTCAGTTTTATAGTCCAGAGCCGCTATTTTTTCATTCAATTAGCTCCTCATTTTTCCTCACGAGATTGAGTTGACCCCGTTCTAGACCCACTGCTCCACAAACAAATCTGGATGTGCCAGAGATCGAACCCAGGACCTGTGGATCTGTATCCAGGAACTCTGGCCACTAGACCATAAATATGGACGCTATTGACCAATGTTAAAATAAATCCGAATAATTTTAAAACAGCTATTATTCAAGTTGTGTACAAAACTCTATATCCCTCATAAACTTACTGAAAAACCCTTGGTAGTTCATCCTATCCAAATACGCAGTCACCCATGAATCTTCTCTCTTCAAAAAACATTTCTATCTCGATATTTTCCCCTTCTCTCGTGGTTATTTTCACTCAGCTAAATCTTTGCTTCGCCGCGTTATGAACCATCTCCAAAGTCTCCCTATTTCCAGTCACCATATTGGATGTCTTTCCCATAGAGACTTCCATCCTCTATTCTTCCTCCCTTTGTCTTGATCCTTTGACCTCTTTTATCCTCCTCTTCTTTATTTGATATCATATTATCTCTCTCTCTCTTTTACTTTGCCCTCCATTTATCCCTGGTGTATTATGAACGGGGAAAGATCGTTCCGAGAAAGTGAATTTGACCACCTTTCAGTATTTCCATATTTCACCAAGGAGCTTGATTTGGTTAAGATGTTGAGTCTTAAAATGATATTGAATATTAGCTTTGGGCTAGTAGGTAGTTTTAAATAATTATATAACGTTGTTATTTGCTACAGCTCACTTGCGGGCTCACACCATAAAGTTTTCTTTAGAATTATTATAAGTTTGTGAAACATTTATTTGAAACATAAGCCTCCATTTAATCAAGCAAAGCACGAAAAAAAACTTTCACTATTTTCTTTACGAATTAGACTTTCAATCGGTGTTATACTAATTGATTACATTAATTAAAAAGTGGTATAGTTGTCAGTGTTCCTGGCTTCAGGTTCAAAGGTTCCGGGTTTGAGATCCGGTGTTTACAGATTTTTCTGTATAGTGGCTCTGAAACGGGATCAATTCAGCCTCGTAAAGACAAATTTTGATCTACTTGAACGAAAAAATAGTAGTTTTTGTCTGGGAAAGTGAGATTAGTGGCCAGAGGGTTCGTTACACTGACAAAATTGTCACCCTCTTTAGGCAAAATATGAGACTATCAATCATCTCCAACAGGCGGTGGACACTCGGTCATTATGGCTCGATTATTATTTGACGCCTTGGAGATTATGAAAAAGTGAGTAGGAGGATATAATTTATAGGCATTATATTCGAAATCACATTTAAGGAGAGTGATCAAAAATTTAATAAAAAAACACCCACCTGGCTGAGATTAGAACTAACCTAATCACTGACAAACCATATCATACAAGTTATTTGTTTCATTCAGCCTTTAGGGTCTTGGGCGTTTCCTTATGGCGTAGAAATTGCCAGTAACTTATTTGCAAGCCTAATAGTTAGATTTGTATATGGGACACAAACAAAATTAGTTCACAATAGTTCTTTTTAATACTAACACAAAAAATCTTAACTTTAAAAAATTAACCATTAAGTAAGCCTACCATTAAGTACTGTTAACTACTGTTCGACAGTTTAAAATATCTATTTTAAATTAGTTTCAAATGATTACTTTGATTACTATTTACTTTCGGTTAGCCATAAAATTTACCTACACATAATTCTGGTGTTGATAGCAATAGGACGACTGATTGCTGATTCATGGTCAAATATATATGTTATATTGTGACAATTTTTGATAACTGAAGTATTATATATAGCACCAGATAAACATCAAAAATACCCTAAAGATGATAATATATGGAACCAATTATTGACTAAATGGGCCTTGCATTTAATGGCAATTTAGAATAAAATTGGTCTTACATAAAAATATACTTTTTTTTACCGTAATATGCTTTATACAGTAGGACGGGTCTGGATTAAATAGACTTAATTTAAAGTCAAAAACCCGCCTCGGTGGCGTAGTTGGCTAACGCGCTAGTCGTGTTAAGCTCGACTGCTGAGGATGGGGAGATCGAGGTTCGAATCTCGGTCGGGTGAACTGGGGGGGGNGCATCCCCTGTCTCTTATGAAAACCGCGGGGTGTGTAAGAGACCGGATCTCCGTCGGGGGGACTGGGGGGGGGGGGGTTCCTAAATGGTTTTCCACTCTTCCTCCACACAAATTTGGGTTCACTTCCTCTAATTCAAGCTTACTAATTCCTAATCCATTAGTGTAATTAGTACTTAAAGTGTATAACTCGAACGGGTAGTAAGACGTGGTGCTAAATAATAATAATAATACTAATATAATCAAAATTATATATTTTCTTATCACCGCATCTTAAAATCTGATTAGGATATAAACGTATATGATAATTAGTCTAATGGGGTAGGGCCGAAGAAAGAAGATTTTTAGAGTTAATCTATCCGCAATTGCGTGGAAGGAGAGTAGGAAATTTTTTTAGGAATAAATGCCTTCAATAGGATCAACTAGGATTCGAATCCCGATCTCCTCATCATCAGCAGGCCAGTCTAACATGAGAGTGATGCCTTAGATTATTCAGCCACTGTATTTGTATATTTAAACATACAATTCCGTTGAAAATTGGAACTGTGCATGTAACACTGCACGGAATAAAACCTCGGCCACTTAGGCCAGAAGTGGTAACAGCTTCTTACCGACTGTTTACTTTGATCACAGTCATCTTGTTTGGAACCACTGTTGCCGCACCTGCTTCGCCCTCCCTCTTTCCAAAAACTTACCGTACGTTATTTCTAGAAACGAGCTGATGAATTACCTGTGGAGTATCCCGACATTATCCTGGTAGCCAGATAATTATAGAGGAGAAGACAGGATTAATATCCGTCACTGGAAGGAAGAACCATACAAAGCGCGGAATTGTTGTCTTATAAGTCGAGACAATAAATTGGGTTTCGTTTTAACGTGAAAAAGAAGAACAATTAGGCACGGAAATCAAATATGTGCCTTAAGATGGAATGGAAGGGGACGCGAAACAAAGCAAATGTATTTGTATTTTTAAGGCAAAAACTTTTTTTTATTCAAAATACAAAAATATATCTCCAGTTAAAACGAAGAGTTTAATTTTCTTCACATTGTAGTATAAACAGTTCTTGAATATCTGTAAAGGTCCTGGAATTTAATGACAACTTTTTCTCTTCATTTAAAAACTAAAAGATTGGGAATACATTTAAAGCAAACTACCCTTGGTTGGTATTTAAACCCTGACCTTTCACATGGCTATAAAATTAGTCTAAGTGATCTTGACGATTGTTCCATGGGGCCCACCGATGTGGGTAATGTATTAATACAATCATTATTATTAAATATGCTGCTGGCTTATTGTGAGCATACTCATATTTAGGGAGCTGCTTATTGAGACGACAATAATTATAAGGACGTCACCTAGTAGAGGTGAACATCTTCTGACTATAATATATTTCTTATAGGAATGGCAGTTCTGAAGCATCAAAACAACCTAAATACTTTTTCTCGTAAGATTGTTAAAAATTATTTTTGCACCACCTCCTACCCGTTCAGGCTTTAGGCATAATTACTAACTACGCTATGTTTTAGGGATTATTAAGGCTATATATAGATGAACTGTACCCGCATTTGCATGGAGACAAATTGAAAAACAATTTTGGAAAAACCACCATCAGTACATCCGACCGAAATTTTAACCTCGATTTCCCGTCATCGGCAGTCAAGTCCAAAGTGAAGATAACGCCCTAGACCATGCGGACACTGAAGCGGATTGTTACCAATTAATTTGGTTTGAAGACCGTTTGAAAAATTGTTCCAAATATTTACTTTCATCTCGGAAGTTAAATATTTAGTGTGAAGCGTCTTTGAAAACGAATTAATCTCACCTTAAAACAAATGGTTAAACTATCAAATCTAAACAATAATAATTTTAATATTATCACCTCGTAAATAACTCTAGATTTATGAATATTTTCAATACGTTTAAGTTCTCTGGTATGTGGCCCCTTAAGATGAATAAAACGCCTGCATTGGTCCCTTTTATAGTACTTTCAAGAAAATTGATTTTCGACTCAACAAATATGGCATTAAAAAGTATATATATTTCAAATTAATGGTCAAATGCGCCGCTTAGTTGGCTCTACTCCGAAAAATGATTATAACAACTCCGCCCCTTTGGAGCAACTCAAGGACCACTTCGTATGGAGGTGAGGACACAAATACTGAGAATACTATGCATGTCCTTTGGCGTGAAGTGTGTTTTGTTGTGTCTCGCCTTGAGTTTATTTAGGGTGTATTCTAATCAGGGTCAAATGTTCTAGAGGCGTATTACCATTGACCAAACACTAAGGAAAGTTCATAAAAACATGAGTCTAGAAACGCTTAGTTTTAGAACTTTGTAAATGTTTTCCTCAAAACTGGATTAGTCGTGGTGTTTCCAGTGAATGCTCTGCTCAATCATTACAGTTGAGCCCAAAATGTTTTTATATCTGGGGACATTGTTTACTCAACTTCTGTGCCTGATGTAGAGCTTATAAAGGGGATTATTGTGAGCAATTACATAGCACCTCAAGTATATTCAACCGAGTACGACAAAACATGGAACGCAGGTTCAGAGGATGTCTTGAAGCAGGATGCCATTTTGAACAAAATGTTCTGTCTTATTGTGTTTTGGTTTGTTTCAGTTAAACTTTGACTTGTTTAATTACATTACTTCTTCTGTTGGATCACTTATTGGTTGAATTATAAAATTCCTCCTATCTCATAAACTAGGCTTGTTGATACTAAATGTGGATGGTAATTCCCGTGGAATATTTGACACAAATTAAAATACACCCCGTATATTCTAGCTCTGGAAGGTGTTAGAACAGGTTTTCCACTCTTATTAACTCTTAATTTTTATATGTCAGGAAACCATTTGTACTCTCTTGATTAAAACACTTTTATTCTACAATATAATAAATCACTAGATACCTAACACTAAACCTATATTTAAGATTTACCCAAAATGTATTATTACAGTAAAAGGCAGATTGTCATGAAAATCTACAGATTTATTTTTGTCGATACCACATTATTTCTTATCATTTCATATTTATGAAGATGTAAGAATGGTTTACACATCAAAAGGGAAGAAAAACATATTAAATATGAAGACCTATTAATAAAATCAATCAATAAAGACGTTGCAAAGACATATTATGAACCAAATATTGTAGAACATAAATATTTTAATTATTTATTTATTTTAATTCAGTGCTTTAAATAGAATCATTTGCCAATAGTAGATACATACTTAATAAACACATTATTAAATTCAAGTTAAAGTATACAATATTATTTGCTTCAGTTTAACATTTTGGATAATTTGATCCAGCAAGGATTTTAAAATTGGCAATGTAGATTAATAATATTACTTTTTTTTAAATTGTTTATAGATATACCATAATAGCTTTTTAAATAATAATAAAATATTATAAATGTATAAAATGTCGTTACAATATACCCATCTCAGTCTTCACTTTAAATTGAAACTTTTTTTGTGCTTTTTATACTTTTTATTTAAGTAATACTTTCAAACACTTTTGCATAACATATTTTATTACTCGATTTTAATCAACAAAATTATTTGAAGCGTTATTGAAAATGATAGACCGTTTGAAATGGGATCTAAGTAAACATGAATACAAATACCTAAAGAAAAAAAAACTTTTTACAAATCACATCAATCAATTTATTCAAGGGGAATCCATACTAAATAATGGTATTGTAGTTATTGCGTTTTGTGTCTAGCATTTCTCTGTAAAATACAATTTTTCAATGAGGGTGAGGGGAGAATGTATTGAATGACAAATGATGTATGGGTCATTAAAATATTTCATAGTCCCCACAATCTCAGAAAAATATCGTCTTCATTTTAATGACGGGACGAGTTTCTTTATATAAACCTAGACTTTTGTGCTCAGCTGATGCCTAAGGGGTTCACCCTTTTTTTTTTGTTCCATTTGAAATAAGTTTAGTCGAATTATACTATGTAAGGGATCTCTTTCAAAACTCTCTTGAAACTAGTCGCCCTTGAATCAGAAGTCTACCAAGAAGGGTTGAACCGAGCCAGTTGTGTTCTGTTATAAAAGGGGTAGTAGAAAAGGATTTATTTTCCTTTTGTGGTTTTCTCCTCATTGTTTAAAGTTATCTAGCTAGCTTTTTTTTTTCACTGCGTCTTATTTTCTTCCAGGTCATTAAACTAATATAGTGAGGACGAGTAGGAATTGGGAGGAATTGCACCATCAATTACTTGGAGGTGGAGTGGGTAATCATTTGGGGGTGGGGGGTAGGATAACCTCAATACAACCTGCCTTGAAAGAGCTGGCCCCTGGCCTAACTAGACGAACTTGACGTTTAGTAAATATGCCATCTCTTGTTGCAAACGGCGCTGATCGTTGAATATTTTACTTCTCGAAAAGAGTACAAAGTTTTGCCTCTAAAATCTTAAAAGGATTCAATTGTAATTCCAGAGTATTAGGAAATGCATTTTTCTATCATTTAAAAAAAGGGGAAACAAACAACTACTAAGAAGACTTTACTAGATATTAAATTTTTGAAAAATTAATACTTTTTTTTGAAGTAATATTAGAAAGATTCTAAAATCCACAAATACCATTTATATATAAGTATGGAAGATAATTATTTATTAATATTTGTTTGTGGGCCTATATTGAGCTAATGGGACACAGATACATACTATATCATTTGGTGAGTTTATTTTTCTAGTTAGCAATCATCGTAACACATCGGCCTCAATTGTACTGGTTACATTTGGCCATATTGACAGTCTGTTGGTTAGCTAGTAGGATTTGCTCGAAGGGCCGTTGCAGCACCTTTGAAGCATTATAAATATTTACTAATTTAAATTTGCTTAGGCTGAAGAAGAAATACACGGATAAGATTGTAAGCCCTAACGTTTTATCTATAAAACTGTCCAATTTAAATGAAACATTGAAAATCAGGTGTATATCAGAAACTATTTTATCGTTGATATATACTCAAATTTTGTTTTCTTAAAAACTGAACTTTTAAATATCAACATAATTTAATTAGCAGTAGTATACTATATAAAAGTGCACTATCAGCTTTTAAAATTCCTTCTAAGTTAACTTTATAGCAAATAAAAAATAAAATGAAGCCCGTCTGATTAAACGTGTCCTTAAGCACTCAATAACACCCTTGACCTTTCTGTTGGAATGTAGTCCCTCCCCTCACCTTCCTCCTGAAGTCAATTAAGTAACCACTTAACGTTCTAGAACATTACCAAATTATTTGATTTGATTTTCAATTTAAATAACATTTTTAATAATTTTAGATTACGTCAAGCTATCTCGTCTAATACATAATTTAGACCAGGGATTTTCAATCTGGGGTACGCGCACCCCCTTCTCAAGGAGTAGGCAAAATTTAAACGTGTATATATATATATATATAATTTTTATAAACATTGAATAATCAAGCCCAGATTTAGGCTAAAACAGGAATAAAGAACGTAAGTACTTTTGATCTGGGAGCGCATTTTTGTCTGAGATGTAGATAATAGAATGAGTATAGATGCAATATTCACCAACAGCTTTGGGGGTATATAGTTGAAGAGAAACTGTATCTGGGGGTACCTGAAAAATAAAAGGAAATTTAAATACTACTGATTTAGAGGAATGGCTTTATTTTTCTTAAAATCTCGGAATAATTTCACATTCGACATAGCTGTAAATATTTCACTGGCTGGGGTCAGCCAGAGGGTTGCTTCATAGCTGCTTCATGCTTGCTTCATGCCGAGCAACGAGATACACTTTTATCTCCAGGGATATCCTCGTTTTAAACCTAGCGTATAGAGGTGGATAAAAAAAATACTATTGAAGGCGAAGGGAATATTACAGCTCAATGGTAGGAAGAAGCTTCTATTTTAGAACTGGATCTATCTTTTTTTTTCTTCTCTTTCATTTTCACTCGTTCCTATGGATCTCTTGAAGTTCTTTACCCCCCCCCCCCCCCTTCCTGTTGTACCTCGGGCCCTTGAAGAGGCTGACGGGAGTTATAATGATGTGAAGCTTCTTTCTGCCACACAAAACACTTGAAACGCGACAAAGCACGAAATTGCAAAAGAAGAAGGTGACGTGCATTTTAAAAACCAACTAAATCCATGTTCAGAGGGAGGTCAGTAGTCAATTTTCACAACCTTGGATTAAAAAATAAAATAATTAATATACAGTATTACTTCATTAGTCTGACATTTCAGACAATACGAGCACCATTTTAGTAAACTGGGAAGTTTGGGGGATCTGAGTCATATGAGCTATATTATCAAAACTCAAAATCAAAAGAGAGTGATGAGAGACAGTTACAAAAAATATTTAATGTTTAAAAGTTTAATCAATATGCTAGAGTTTTCTTTAATTAAAATGATTAAAGTACTTGTAATAAGATATAGTTAAAATATACATATGCACACATATCACGTATTGTACAACAGATATATGAATGTAAAACGCTAAACGATAAACTAACAAGTGTTAAAATAGTATTTATAAAAATAAAAATAGTGTATTGTTATAATTATTATTCTATAAAACAAAACATGGATTAAATAGCTTCCTAAATATATTATTTTCAATAAATTTCCTCTCTAGATCCTACACACGCATAAACACTCACAATAATTTTAGCTCATATATCTCGAAGAAAGAAGTTTTATGAGCGTCAAAAAATATTGAAATCGAGATTTTGTTAAATGTCAACGTTTCACGACCCCCTTAAACCGAAAGGGGGTATTTATCGATGCCGTCTCTTTGCATATTTGTCTATTTATTTCTCGGACTTGTGCCTAAACTATTTTACCGATCGAGCTAAGACTTGGTAACCTGAGATTTCATAAGGTCCCCCTGAGGATTTTTTTTGGAATTAGACCCAAATTTTGGATTTAAACCTAAAGTTTGCTGAAGGGCAAAAACAGATAAACTCGATTATCTCAAAACCCACTTGAATGATTTGGATTAAATTTTGTATCGTGGCTTTGTTTAACATTAGAAAATAAAATGGAAGCTCTCATTTTCCGTGAAAATGACTTAAAGCGTACCTTAGAAAAGCGAATATTACCACTTTAAATCTTATATCCACCACTATTTTAGATACGAAATAACATATAATTGAATGTTCTAGTTCTATAAAAATTAAAATATTTTAATTTGAAATATTTAACAAAAAAGATAACGTCTGCGCTCTAGGCAAACCCATGTATTTTAAATGAAGCTCTTTGAAATTTGGAATTGAGTGTTATGCTCTTTGGTGGACAGAGATGTTCCTCTTTCCTCAATGTCTCCTTAACAGTCAAGTCTATATTAACTAAGTAATACTCTTTTGTTTAGTGTCTATGTAACAATAACCAGTACATGACTTTTGTTTCACAAATAATATGTTAAAAAAACACACACTTTTTTACAACTTAACTCAGTCGATAACCTGTGTGTCTTCTGAGCAGCGGGGTTAGATTTCCAACATGGCCTGAATATTTATAATTTTTAATATGTGTGTTATCCCTTTCATAGTGATTAATTAACTGCTGGGAGCTGGAAGTTGTGTCAATTCTAGGTTAATTAGTTTATAGGTAGTTTGCTTGGATAATCAGTCGGCTCATAAAGTGCACGTTAAATACTAAAAAAAATGAAAAAAAAATCTATTTTAAGATAAGAGGGAGAAAGTTTGTGCATTTCTCCGTACCATTTATTTGTATGAATGTGCGAAACTACTGATTAAAAGAAAAATATGTTACCAATAGTAATCCTATTTTGGCTTTTGCCGCTATGTGATGGGAGGGAAACATCGTTAGGTATTAGTTCAAATCATTTAAAAACAAGGTTCATAGAAATATCAGGTGCGTGAAATTATAACTATACTGCTATTTAAACTGTTTTAGGATCCGCGGGGTGGGTAGGCTTGGGAGCATAGTTGCCATATATCGGGAGCTCGCGCGTTACTACTGTGCAAGCATACTCAGTGACTGTCAAGAAATCTGGCAACGCGCATCAGTTTCTATGTCAAATACCCTCACGGATGGGTTGAACATGTGACGAGCCTCCACTCCCTCACTCCGGCTGCGCTGACCCATGGCCGTCTTTAGTTACAGGCAGGAATACTGAAGTTTGGCAACGTTTCGTTGAGGTCGGTCAACAACACAGCCACGTGCAGTATTGATAATCAGTTCAGTTTGTTTTACTGTTCGGGATGTTTGCTTCTAGTGTAATTTACTTGAGTTGAACATTTTGCGGGGTGCATTATGTTTCTGGTCAAAATATAGCAAAACATACGATAGATGAATATTTTGTGTTTATGATTAGTGGTATGCAACTAATAGCTGATATGATTTCAGAATCCTCAGTTTTGTACATTAATTGTGGTTATGCTTACTACAAATCATCTGTTCGTTTGGAATGCAGTTGTTGCCTTGATTAGTTGGACATGATACAGTTGCTAACTATTTCAATGATCCTACCAGAGGAGGATAAACTAGTCCATCAACAATCGGTTTGAGGATTGGAGTTATTGGGCATACGATAATGAAGATTTTAATGAAAAAAAAGTTTGAAAATAAGTTTCTTTGGAATTAAAATCAGAATAAATTTTTCCTGTCCATCCACTTCGGTGGCCACATGGTCTATGGCACTACTTTTGTAGTATACTAGACTGCAGATGACGGGGAGATCAAGGTTCAAATCTCGGTCGGGTGTATTGATTGTAATTTTCCACTCTTGCGTCACACAAATGCGGGTACACTTCCTATAAATATACTTCATTCCTAAAATCACTAGCGTAAATAGTAGGCCCCTACATAAGCGTATAGTCCAAACGGGTAGTAAGACGTAGTGATAAAAAATATTCTTGTGTTTGGCCTATGGATACATTTGTAAGGATCCAGAATTAGATAATTTTCAACAACTGTCTCTGCGGTAATTCCTTGGGTGAAATATTTTATTTATTTTTGTCAATGCTTGAAAATATACTTTTTATCAACTACATCAAGTTAGGAATGATAAACTTTATAGTGAAAACTCTTGTTCAGAAAATTACCTAATGTTTCAAAATTATATATTCCAAGGCTGTTAGGGGTTCAAACAATTACATAAATAATACTCTTAGTTTTATTAAAATATTTTCTAAAGAGCTACCTACACCTGGACATGGGAAATGAACTTGGGAAACTTGGATTAGTGCAACAATAAATGCTCTTTATAGACCTCAAGCCTTTTGTAAGTGTCATTATAATATACTAATCATGTTTGTGAATGGTACATAACTCTTACCTAGCAAATTTATTTTAAAATTATTATTTACATGTTTATTTGTTGTATTTTTCAATCTTTGAAGTATTTTTGTTGAATGATATACTTAAAACATGTTTAGATTAACTGTTAGTAACATTAATATTGACTCATTAGTTTTTAAATGAAGAGAACAGTAAATATTCACACAATTCTCCGTAAGAACCAGCAGACAACCAGGCCTCATGACGTCACTACAAGCGGAGTCGCCATATTTAACACTCTGGCCTATAACTAAAGACGGCCATGGCTGATCTCAATCCTAAAGCAGTTTAATAATAATAATAATATTAATAATAATTAGCACCGCGTCTTACTACCCGTTCGGGTTATACGCTTTAAGTACTAATTACTCTAATGGTTTAGGAATTGGGAAGGTTGAATTAGAGGAAGTGAACCCGCATTTGCGAGGAGGGAGAGTGGAAAACCATTTAGGAAAAACCCCTCTCATATCACCCGACCGAGATTCGAACCTCGATCTCCCCGTCCTCAGCAGTAGAGCAGTTCAACACGACAAGCGCGTTAGCCAACTACGCCACCGAAGCGGGTCTAAAGCAGTTTAAAACGCAGTATAGGTAAGAGATTTGTTTATATTTAGTTTACATGAAAATATTAATCGATTGTTTTCCACAAATTACAATACAAGGAATGTTTAGAAAAGAGAAAAAATTACGAATGAAGTACTTTGAAATAGTTATACGCTTAGCCGCACAGTTTTCATTGGATAATTTAGCCCCCCCCCTGGCCCCAACTATTGAAGTGTACCCCATAAAACGAGAGGTTCTATCTATCCTGAAAAAGTGGGGCTGGTTTTGATAATGGTGAATGACTCATTCAATTGGTTCACCGCATAGTGGTATCGAGTCATTTGGTACGTTCACCAATGAACGTTTTTTAAACTAAATACCGATAATATTGGTTTTTGTTTCTTTCACATCTTAATAAAGAGAAACTACATACACACTGCTTACCTAAAAGGATTACACTATGGTGTAACTTTTAAGATAGGGTCATAGTGTAATCCATCAAGGTAAGACTGTCGTCTCTGAATTTAATTGGAGTTAATATTTTAAATGTAGTTTAGATTGTCTTAAGGTGTAAATGATAGTTTTTTTTACGTAGCACCGCGTCTTACTACCCATTCGAATTACACGCTTAAGTACTAATAATGCTAATGGGTCAGGAATTGGGAATGGTGAATATAGTGGAAGTGAACCCACATTTGCGTTAAGTGAAAGTGGAAAACCATTTAGAAAAAACACTCTCACTTCACTCAGGCGAGATTAGAACCTCGATCTCCCCGTTCTCGGAAGTCTAGCTCAACACGAAACTAGTGCGTTAATGAACTACGCCACCAAGGCCGGTTAAATTGTTTTTCTTCTCACTTGCGGACATACAGAATGTTATGTTGAAGTTTAAATCCAAGCTGGTTGAATTGAGTTTTTTTTTACTAAAATCTTTTCCATTTCTTCTTCAAATAAATTCCTGAACATTTAATTTGTATTCTACCTTCCTTGCATCTACCACTATAGTGTATAAATAAGGATAGTCCTAATGGGTTGTAAGACTAGAACTCAGATTTTAAGGATTGAGTTAACAATCCCCATTTTAACTTCTTGTAGGTTAGGAGCTGACAGCCAAGGGCAGTATACTTAAATACCTGCATACAATTATGAGTAACCTATCTTTTAAATTTGTTACAGTAACACAAGGGAATTTAATTTACACTATCATTTGATAAACTCTATATTGCATTTTCAAATATTGATAAAAATTTGTAAAAAAATAAATCTAGAAATATTTATTTTAGTTCAAAAACTTATTTTTTTTTTCAATGTTTAAATTCAACCAAAGTACACAACCCAAAAAAAGTGTCCCAAAGAATGTAAAACTTACAGACAAGGAGTGTGCCTACACGTTGTATTTAATTTGGTTGATTAAACTTAATTAAATGTTGATAAAAGAATACTTATTTTAAATCTTAACTTATGTCTATATTTATTCATAAAATCAAACAATTCCAAAATGTAGTTCTTTTAAAAAATATTAACTTTCAAATGTCATCTCACACCCAACGTAAAGTTTTTAACCACGCACAAGCTTGGCATTTGACACTTGTGAGATTAATTCAGAGGACAGAAAGAATATTTCGGTTAAATACGTTCTATCAAACTTGTGTTTGAAAATTGTAACGAAGATCTGTTTATATGTTTTACAAAAGCTCGGAATGACAGAGAGGGATGCGGCTTGGAACAGTGAGAGAAGTTCAAAGCTGGCTGGCGCAAGATATGGATCAATACAGCTTTAAAGCTGCACGCTTTCTACAAATTTAATATGGCTTTCACTTACAAATAAAATTATTTGCAAAGAAACTTTTTGTGTATGTGTACACATATTACTTTCGTCCATCCCGTCCCCACTTTTACACTTCAAAGGTAAAAGTGAGGAAGGTAGAATTTTGAAGAGATGTACCCATAGAGGGCCATTGAGTAAAATTAAAAAAATCCCTCAATACACCCAACTGGGACTTGAACCCCCGTTACTCAATCATTGACAGCCCATTCTCTTACGATCAGATATATCACAGTAATGGCCCGTGGGCCACATGCAGCTTATTAATAATTGCCTTTATGTTGTCAGCTGACCTTATTATGAATAATAATAATAATAATATTTAGCACCGCGTCTTACTACCCGTTCGGGCTGTACGCTTTAAGTACTAATTACTCTAATGGATTAGGAAGTGGGAAGGTTGAATTAGAGGAAGTGAACCCACATTTGCGTGGAGGTAGAGTGGAAAACCATTTAGGAAAAACCACCCCCAGTTCACCCGACCGAGATTTGAACCTCCATCTCCCCGTCCTCAGCAGTCAAGCTCAACACAACAAGCGCGTTAGCCAACTACGCCACTGAGGCGGGTCTTATTATAAACCATCATGCAATGCGATCCTATTTTCCATTTATAAAAGTCTAAGAACTACAACATATGGGAATATGTTATTTTTGAATTTGGCCTATTTTTAGAAATTATGTAATGTGAAAATGGGGCAACAAATCGGTACTCTTTCTTCGACATAAAAAAAAAATTCCAAAAAATATTTGAATGTGCGTACAAATATGTGCAATGTTTGACAGCAAATACGTACGTTAACAGCTGTTGTTTTCTTATATGAAATTAAGCCAAATACACTGGAGATTTTGATTTACTTAGGGCCTACACACATTTATAAAACATTATAAAAACTACGATGCTATAAAATCTAAAGCCTAACATGAATACCACTATTACAGCATTAACAAAATTTTAGCAATATTATTACAATTGTTTCAACGTTAAGATCATTTTTGCAAATAAAAGTTTTTACATTTTTGTCAAAAAATAAATGTTTTCGGCCCAATATTACAATGTCTCATCAAAGTCCTCGTAACTTAACTGATCGTAAAGTCTAACCATTCGTTAAGCTTGGCGTTGTGTTTTACAATACTAATTTTATGCGCTCATTAAATTATGAAAAGTTGCCTTCTATTAGTTTTTATCGTTAACCTTCTTAAACTGCTAGTTTTGTTTTAAGGATTTGATTGGCTTAATTTAATCAGAGAGAATACAAGCAGGTTATTACAAAGTCTATGGAGCTGTTTTGAAAACAAACCAAGACAAACCTCAGTTGAAGTCACGTCTTTGTAAGGATATGTGCTACCTTTTATGTGTTTTGTTGTTGTTAAATTTACAATTGAAAATAATATCGATCTTCGAAATTTTTGAACACTTAGAAAGTGTAACTTATCTTCAAAGTCGTCATCATCATACAATAAATTACCCATTCTAGAAGAAAAACAAATATAACCTTATTTGAATAGTAGCCTAAATTGCCTTGAAAAAAATATGGCGGGATATATAAAGTTGTTAATGCGAACTTTATACTTACGAACAGGAGTGTAGACCTCGCGTTAACTTTACGAGCAGTTTTACGTGGACATTAACGCTGACAGATCATTGTAAAAAAAAAATATAATCATTTATCTATATGCTACGATTAGAATAACGGGCCTTTTTTCCACTTTTTAATAATATGCTTATGGTTTTTGGGATTAGGAAGGTTATATTTAGAGGAATTGTACCCGAATTTGCACGGAGAAAGCGTGGGGAAACCATTTAAACAATAACTACCCTCAGTGCACCCGCCCATGATCGAACCTTTATCTCCCCGTATTCGGCAGTCTAGTCTAACACGAGAGTAGCATGTCAGACTTTGTTGCCACCAAAGTGGGTCTATCCACACTGGTGGCTGAGAACATCAAGGCGTTAGACTCGCGTTGCCACCGATAACTAGGAGGTTAGACTGTATCAATCCCAGCTGGGTGTACTGTACTTTAATTTACAATGTGATCTCCTCATTATTGTTTCATGTTAATACGGTTTCATTGATCATTCACTCCCTCCTTACCTCTTAACCTTTTCTTTTTAACATCGCGTCTTACTACCCGTCTGGGTTATACCCTCATGTACTAATTACGCTAATGATTTTTGGGATTAGGTAGGTTATATATATACATTTAGAGGAAGTGTACCCGAATTTGCGTGGAGGGAGAGTGGGAAACCATTTTGTAAAAACCACTCTCAGTGCAGACGATAGAGATTTGAACCTCGAACTTCCCGTCTTCGGCATTTAATTCTACTGCAAGAGTGGCGTCAGACCACGTGACCACTGAAGTGGTACCTCTTAAAGTAAGTCGTCCATAGGGAAAATTGATTATAAAGTGTTTACAAGTTTGACCTTCATGGCTTCGTAAACGTAAACACGGTGGAATATAATTAATTTATGTGTATTACAATAATAATATTTATCACCACGTCTTACTACCCGTTCGGGCTATACGCTTTAAGTACTAATTACTCTAATGGATTAGGAATTGGGAAGGTTGAATTAGAGGAAGTGAACCCGCATTTGCGTGGAGGGAGAGTGGAAAACAAATTAAGAAAAACCACCCCAGTTCACCCGACCGAGATTCGAACCTCGATCTCCCCGTCCTCAGCAGTCGAGCTCAACACGACAAGCGCGTTAGTCAACTACGCCACTGAGGCGGGTTAATGTGTATTACAAAGTGATGCGTGATGGTTATGGGATCTACATAGGATCATTGCTGGTAAACGAATCAAATTCAATAAAGTGAAAAGTGACAACCTTGTCATGAGAATCAAACCGGGGTACCTTTGACTTTGTACGCCAATATTCTACCACAGATCCAGCCAGGTTCGTCTCGTACCCAGGGAGATCTCACATTCGTTGGTGTACAGTGACATTTCCGTGTATACAATTATTTATAGTTTGTGTGTTGATGTTAATTGACATTCGCTTTAATTACAATCATGTATTGTATACTTGGGCGCTCAACAACACTGTCGAGTCTCAGATGGCTGGTGTTCTGATAGCTCGCGATACAATTGGTCATTCATAATTATGTAGCCTACGATTAGACACGTCCATCACAGACTTAGCCTTAAACTATAAGTGAAGAATGACCCCGAGCATGGGAAAAATCGTGAATAGATCATTGGTACGCTAGGTCAATGCCCCCTACTGTGCCCAGGCGTCATATTTTCAAATAATTTAAATTAATTTTACTGTTTTCTCCTCCATATGGATAATCACGCAATAACCAATTATTTCAACCTGTATGTGAATATGCAATATTATTTTGGATAAAATAAATAATTAAACTTAACCGAAATGCTCAACTACTTTCCTAAAAGTTTAACTTTTAATAATATATTTGTTAATTAATTTGTCCTCACATAACATTAATTTAGTAGAATTTATCGTATATGTGGAGGACAGTGTGTTTACTAAGTTTGGGCTAATTAAGTTAAACTAAAGTTTAAAAAAATAAATGTCTTAAACTAATTCACACAAATTGCAATTGTAATTAAATTATAACTTCTCGTATGTTTTCCATTAAAAAAAAGAGTCCTCTATTCAGAGTTTAAAGGTGTTACTTAATGCAATTTTTATTAGAGATAGTACGCTCGAATCCTACATTCCTCGAATCCTATGTTATTCAAGGAATTCTAGATTCAAGAATTTCACAAAAAAAAAAAAATCTAGAAATTGAATATATAAGATTTAGATTGAACTCAAACTGCAAATTTTCAGGAATTACATAGATTCGTGTAGGTCTAAAAAAAAATGATGACAATTTAGCTTCATTTATGTAAAAAATTAAACAAGATCACCAATTTAAAAAAATATATAAATTCACTTACAGAAAAATATATATTGTTTAATACCTTCTTTGATTTTGAAACTTAGTATAAAATACAAATAAAAAAGAATAAGAATGTTCAGTGGTACCAAACCTTCTTAAATGTTAATTTGTTTGCCTTTTTAAAATATAGACCTACTTTTAAATTTTTTTGACAAACAAAAAATTTACTTTTATAGATTTGAGGATTCAAATTTGGATTCGAGATTCGAAAGAAAGTTTTGGATTTGGATTCGAGAAATATAGTATCTGACCCACATCTAATTTTTATATTAAAACACAGAACATGAGCTTTATTCTTTTGTTTTAGCAACACGTCTTACCACCCATTCGAGTTATACGCGTATATACTAACTACGATAATGTGTTAGGAATTAGGAAGATTCAGTTTAGAGGAAGCGTACCATAATTTTCGTGGAGGTGGAGTGGAAAACCATTTAGAGAAACACCATTAGTTCACCCAACCGAGATTCTAGCCCCGATCTCCCAATCTTCGTCAGTCTAATCTAACACGAGAGTAGCACCTTAGACCATGTGGCCACCCAAGTGGGTTTGAGGCTTTATTATTTTACAGTACTTCGAATAATATTTAGAATGACAATGTCGATTGGAAATCAAATAGCTATATATTTATTTGATTACAACGAATGCGTGTTCTAAATAAAGTTAAAGCTTATTAAATTAGTTATTTTTTAAATTTTAACCCTAAATTTAATACAATTTTCTATTTATTTTAAAAAGTTTATTTTTACAATTTTTATCTAGTATTCTTATTTTTTTTCTCTTGATGAATGTATCCGGACACTGATCACTATTCACCTCACACCAATGAGTACGCCGACAAAGTCTTTCAGCTCGATTGGTCGGGTTTACTGACGAAGGACCCACCTTGGTGGCGTAGTTAGCTAACGCGCTAGTTTAGTTTTGATCTAGACTGCTGAGGATTGAGGTTCAAATATTGGTTGGATGAACTGGGGTGGTTTTTCTTAACTGGTTTTCCACTCTCCCTCTACGTAAATGTGAGTTCCCCTCCTCTATATTCAACATTCCAAATTCCTGACCCATTAGCGTGAATAGTGCTCAAGCGTTTAACCCGAACGGGTAGTAATATGCGGTGCTAAGTATTAAAGTATAAGTGACGAAAGGGAGCTCAAAGGCTCGATCCCGGCCCGTTGCACCAAGGTGGCTTTACTTTAATGTACTATTACTCTCCTTACATGAAGATGTGGGCACGTTTCCTATAACCTTAATCTTTCTCGTTCCCTCACTCTTAAGGCCCAAACACCGACACCGTGTCTGTAGGTCAGTAGTCCGTATCTGTGATGTTTAATAAATTATTTTCACGACTACACACTCCGGACCATTAATCACGTGACCATGCCCACCAATGAGATAGTCAAAAATTTTGTCCAATAAAATTATTCGGAAGAACACGCGCCAAGAAGTCAGTTGATCAAATAAAACAACTTTTAAAAATATGTTGTCATATAGTTGAAATGTAGGAAATGAACTCTTACAGTAAATATATTTATAAAGCAATTTTAACTATCAAATGTATTAGTATTTCATTTTGTCTTGAAAATGCAATATAAATAAACATACTAGTAACCTAAATGTAAACTAAGCAAGCCAAACTCTCATGATGCTTTTATTTCGATGCTCGCGCACATATTTACTTAACTTTGATTGGTAGTCCGTATAGACTAGTCCTTAGAAAGTACGACTTGACAAACTTCTATGGAGTACAGACCTGGCTGGATAAGGATACTGATCATCTACTTGGTTGACAAAGTTATCTAATACTGTTGGATCAATTTCCTACGGACTATGGACTACGGAGCACGGACAAACAGTGTGTGTAGATTGGACATTAACCTGAATATACGAATATTGAGAAAGGAAAACAAATATATATATATATGGATTCATCTAACGTTAATATATTAATAATTGACATACATACCTGAGCTACCCCTGGCAATGCTTTGCTTTACTTCAGACAAACAGAAAATACCTCTTCATTCTATTTTTTCTGGCCCAGTTTTTAATTAATTTAAAAAAGTATAGTCAAAATGGTAGAATTCCGGCTTCAAGGTGTACAAGTTCGTGTACATGAGCTACTAATTTTAAATTTCAGCCCTCCACGTGCGGTAGATATGACGCAATACTCATGACAAATTCTTCATTTTATTAATAAATGAATATAAGCATTTTGGAATTACCTAGTGGTCTACCAAGAATTGTCTACAGTGACACACTAGCCACCTAAGTTACTTAGGTAGAAAATAAATCTCAAACGATTAATCTTCCAGTCGGAAAATACCACCAATTTTAAAACGCACAACACCTCTTCATTGAACACCAAAAACCTTGAATAGAATCTCATTCTCCAGTGGTTATTCCAAGGAACCACGTTCTAACCTTCCATTTTCCAAGTTTTCCCAAATGTAAAAGCCACTAGCTTGCCCTAATGAACAATGATAACACCCCTTTAATTGTACTCTGGCGTCGTAAATTTACCCTTAACACCCCTCTACCCCAATCTCCCCCTTCTCTTCTTCATGTGGGAAAGGAAAGGAAAGAAAGAAAATAAAAAGATCCAGTCGTGAAGTCATTAGACATTTCTCTATTGTTCTAACATTTCTCTGGCAAGCGTCCAAAACGCCAGGGGCTCGAAAAGGGGTTGCGTTGCTCCAATCTTTTATATCTCTTATGACCAGGAGGATGTTTCGTTAACTGCATCCCAGCATGGGTAGGATACGATGGCGCATGCGCGTATCATGAAATGGGAACGTTACAACTCCCATGATCTCTATAATCTCTTATGGCTGGGAGGATATTTCGTTGACTGCATCCCTGGCATGGGTGGGATACCAAGGTGCTTGCGCGTATCTTCAATTGGCAACAGCGCACGGGTGTTGGTTATATAATAGTTCAATATTTCAGAAAAGGACTATTTGAAAGAATGGGATCGTTTATTCCTCCAGATAAAGTTGAATAGTTATAGAGAGAAACTTTTAGTCCATATTTATTTTTTCCACCAGGGCCTCACTCTCCATTTGGGTTACACGTATATGATATGAACTACGCTGATAACATTTATATGAGGACGCTAAAAAGAGAAGGAAACATAGATAAATTTGCGTAGAGGGAGAGGGGTGAACCAAGTAGGGGGGAAAATAACAGCCTTCATACACCCGTCCGTGATTGAAACCCTGACCTCTACACCAGCCGCAGACCAGTCAAAATGAGCTTGAAATTTAGATTGCATGCCCACCAGCGTGAGTTTATTTAAGATAAAAAAAAATGATTTGTCAAAATTGACAAAAAATATTCTTATTACAGCTCTAAAAATGTTCACCAAACATGTCAAGCTTGTGGCAAAATTCATGAGTACGTGTGACTCGTGGACCTTTTGATGCACCAGAATACACTGCTTTCCAATTATTATTACTATTATTATTATTATTATTATTATAAACGTTGAGACTAGCTTTAAATAAATGTACCTGCATTAGCCTGGCTAATGCCATAGATATTGATTGTGTTCCTACAGATGGGAGAGTAAAGAACGCGGGAAAAGGCGAGTGTTTTTGCAGTTTTTGTAAAAAAATATGTTTGTTAGCCAAAACAAATTAAATATTTCTTCAGTAGAAACACAGGGTTTAGTTTTCTTCACATGGTAATATCAAAAGTTGTTGAGTATCTTCATGATCATAGTGGTATTAGAGGACAAACTTTTTAAATGAAAAAGATAAAAAGTGGTCATTCTTTCAAGACACGCTCTAAAGATTTTAAATAAAATTTAAGGTAACCATGTGAAGAAAATTAAACTATATGTTTCTACTGAAGAATTATTTGATTTATTTTGATCGAAAACGTTTTGATATAAAAACTGCAAAAAACAAACAAACTGGCCTTTGAATAATGTTGCCTATACTCGTATCAGGGGGTGGGATGTTAACTATTGTGAGTTAATGCAAGTATTTTGGCAGTTTAAATAATGTAAAAAAATAGGAAAAATAGCCAATTATTTATCCAGTAAAAATATATTTAATACATTTAATCTCAACCTTTCCTGGATATCTGGCAAGAGTGTCCTAGAATTTCTATGGTAACTGTATATATTCGTTTAAATGGTTTCTTATCAATGTTTTCTACTGTAGCAATATATTTTGTGTTTTAGCCAAGATCAAAGTTTTTGGAGTTCAAATCCCATGGGTAAATTTATTAGTACATAAGTAATCTTTGTTATTTTTATCTCAACCCAATAAGGAGTGTACTATCTTTGGATTTATCCTTGCATGTTAAAGGATAACTTTCAGTTTTACGCTCAGCGCGGCGTCGCTAATGACCCTCATATCTGATATTTATTAATAAATTGTAACTTTTAATTTGATAATTTTTTAAAATAAAAATCATTGTGAAAACTGCATAAATACTTCCCTTTTCCTCGAGTTTCCTTCCATCCTTCTGTTAAATGATTAATAATCAGCCAAAAATAATAGTTAAGTGTATTTCTTTTGAGCTGGCGTGGCTGCTAATTTGGTTTAACCACCCATACAAACATTACACAATGTATCGTGGAGTAATTTTAGACACATCGGAGGGATAATACATGAGATTATAGTGTTTGACTTTGACACAGAAGGTCGAGGTTCAATTCAGACAGCTTGCAACCTCTCTCTCTATATATATCTGTCTTCTATCTCTCTTAGATTCAATTCTCCACTAAGCTTGGTGTTAGTTGCTTCAATGTGTAGCCATAGCAAAGGGAATCCTCTGCCATGTTCGATGCAGTCTACGATGACGCTTTGTGGAGAACAATTTGTGTCAGTAACAATCTTCCACCTCCCCTCTTCCTCCATCATCACTACCCACCAGACCTCTTCCCCTCCTCCCCCCATTATTCAATCATAGAGGAACAAGGTCCCAAGGAGCTAATTTCTACTTGTACTATTATTAGTCTAAAGTGGGTATAATAATGATGAAAACTGTTTAGTATCTTTAAATATTTGTTTTATTTGATATTACATTTTCCAAGTCCAAGAATTGTATAATCGTAACAAATTATATAACCTTTTAAATTGGTATAATATTAAGAGATTAAAATTAATAACTTAGCTAATAATTTGTCATTTTACAACTGTTGCAACTCTCAATTGTTAAAAAAAAAGGCTGAACACTTTTAAAATACATTTAATATTTTACTAATATCTTTATAGATTACAATTTCAATATAAAATTGGGTTAAAATCTAATGAGATATTTTTCAAAGCTTTAAATGTCTTGTATAAAATTTTGGTTATAAATTTGTCTCTTCTCATAATGAGCGTACAACCCAAATGCGGTAATAAAAAAAATGGTAAGGCTATTTTTAGAGTATCAGAAACTAATAAAACTATTTTGTAACTTTTAAATTTTTAACTCTCTTGGCCACATGAACAAAGTAATATTACATCATTGATATCTTATGTGAATACTATGAGTGTAATGACTTTTATTTAAGCTTAATTGAAGTTTATTGACAAGGCTTAGACTGGTTAGACTTAATTTTATATTAATACTAAGTGAAATTAGATTAAATACTTACTTTAAATGCCAATTTAATCTTCACTACAAAATTAAAGCATTCCGGTCTGAAACAAGCAATTTACTTTTGGTATATTTAATTTTATGAAAATCGTAAATAATCATAACTTTTTGGAAATGTTTGTAATTAATACAATTCCTTTAACCTAGTTAATATTGTCCAAATCAACAAAATCATAAAAATCAAATAATGTATCAAATAAATTGTATCTTAATACTGAATTTGGTTAAAATTAGATGATTCATTTTTCATTTCCAAAATTGCGAAATCTTTGGCCTGGTTAATAGGTGTTGCAGGAACTATGCTCTTTTGAATTAAGTATGATTTTATAAATAAATAAATATACATACACATATATATGATTTACTTTTGAATAGTTCTTTCACTATATTATGGGTCTTCTATTTTTCTGGGCCTATGTAAAATTTTATTTTTATACTTAAGAAATCTTAGCTTAGTGTAATAACATTTTACTTTTATAATGGTTTACCTCTCATAGTTATATGCTGATTTTTATGATTGTATCTAAACAATCTATGTTATTTTGACAGAGACAAACAAGTTCGATTTGTCGATTTTTCTTTAGCTTACTAAATAGGTGATCTTAATATGGTGGGTCGAATGACGATATAAAAACAAAGTTGTCCTGGAGGGTACTTACCTGTGTTCCAAGTATGGTAAAGATCAATTAATTGATTAAAAGGTTATTAGACACATACAGAATTGTGTGTTCGACATGTTAATCCTTTTTTCTTTTCATACAAGAATAAAAATACTATATATATATATATATATATATATATCAATGATACATTTTTAAATGAGATTTATATTTCTAATTGTAAGTGGAATCTTCTTTCCAAAAATATTTTAAGTTTCATAGATAATTTATTATTCAGAACACATTAATCCAATTTCAAGGGTTAAAGAAATACATTTTTAAATTGACAAAACTAGAGCCTAGATTAATTGTTTTTAAATTAATAGACAATGTTTTCTATTTTTCAAACATTATAATATTTTGATACCAAATTTATCAATCGAAATCATTATTTTGTGTATCAAATATATATTTGACATCTTCTTATAAATAATCATGTCATTTACTTTCTTATTGTATATTGTGCACACGAATTAAATATATATAAACATTTAATGTAGCAATTTTCGCCGAGATAACTTCATTAATTTATTCTGAAAATTTAAAAATGACACCTGTACACGGAATCGAACCCGCGACCTTGGACCTAGTACGCCAAATCTTTAACCACTGAGCTATCCACGAATCACCCCGTGCCCAGGGTTATTCTTCACTCATATTTTAAGGCAGAGCCTATGATGGACGTGTGAAAATCTTCAGCTACAAATTATTATTATTATTAGCACCACGTCTTACTACCCGTTCGGGTTATACGCACTTACGCTAATGTGTAATGGTAGGGTGATTGTGAGATGAAATGGAGGACCTACAGTTTAACGTGGAATCCGAACCACGGTGGAGGCCTGGCATTCCCCACATTCACAAGATGTCTTGTCAGAGGTGAAGGAAGGGTTTGGTAATCAGATAAATCTGTGCCGGGACCGAGGATTGAACCCTGGCCGCCAGCATAGAAGTCTGACACCTTACCCCTAGACCGCCAGGTCACCGTCAGCTACAAATGGGTGATTTTATTAAGATCACGAGCTTTCAGATAACTCAGCCATCTTCGACTCGGTAGTTGGCTTATTGCTGCCACATTTACTATTATTATAATTGTAAGGGATTGCATATTTAAGAATCAAATAACCATATTTTTAGAATATGATATTTTGATAGAGAATTCCTCATTTAATGGCATAAATTATAGCTTAGTCTATTTGATCCTTGATTAATTTAGTAATTAAAACCACATATACCAATTAAATATCAATTATTATCATAATTCCTGTTCCACAAGGAATAAATTATCAACACACATTTGGGCTTAGGTATGTTTTTTAATTTACTTTTCTAAGATTATATAGGCCTATCCCTATGCTCAAACAATGTACTAATAGATAGAATAGGCCAATGATATTTATGTTATCTTAGTCTGGACAAGGTTATATAATAATGAGTTACATACCCTGTACTAATCAAAAAACTTTGTTAAGAGGATAAAGTCTCGTAGATTACGGCGGGCAGGAAATGCAGCTTAAATGAGAGATTTTAGAGCCATGTTTAGAAGTACTGACTGTCAATACCAATGGAAAGAGACCATTGAGAAGGCCCAGTTGCAGATGGGAGGATAACGAATGGACCTGAGGGAGATGTGTTGTAATGAGGTGGACTGGATAAATAGGGATAGGTGGCGTTCTTTGGTAAGCTCGGCAATGAACTTTCGAGTTATTAATGCCATTGATTAAGAAAGTAAGTCTGCTAGGTATTTGGTTAAATTTGCCATAATATGTTCTAAAACATTTAGGACTATTAAAAATGGGAGTAACCAATAGATCACAATAAACCATCTTAAGAACGTTCTATAAGCTAAGAGTTGATAAACCCCTCTTTGGTGTTATTATGGTCTAAGGCGTCATTCACTGGACTGGACTGCCGATTACTGGAAGATTGATGTTCGAAACCTGGTGAGATGTACTAAGGATGGTTTTTACTTAATAGTTTTTCGCTCTTTCTCCTAGAAAATACGGGTAAAATTCCTTTAAATTTAATCTTTATCTTCCTTTAATCACTAGCCTAATTATTACACATGCCTATAGCCTAATGGGTGTTAGGACACACCGGTAAAAAAAATTTAGTTGATAAATATAGTATTATGTTTAAAAACATAACCTGAAAATGAATACGGGAATCGAAACCGGCATATATATCTTAGCTTTCGTTTGTTTTTATCACGTCTGTAACCATGACCATTTTGTGTCTAAAAGATGAATCTATCTTTATGTGTGAGATAATAGGCTTCCTCGATCTATCTGAAACAAGGACCCAAATAAGATGTTTAGAACTAATAGTTTATTCGTATAATTATTTTAGCAATAAAATTACAAAACTATCCTCTAAGCTGGCATTACAAAAAAAGATCATGAATCACTCTAGTTTTATTATTTACGATCTCCCACATCCAAATATAAACTCGGCCATAAATAATAGGGAAGAATTCAGTGGTGTGTTATGGAATTTTCCAGGGTAGGTAGAGCTTGATTAAACTGTACCTGCGCTGTGTTCTTTTCTCCTTGGTCCCTACTTGACCAAGCATGCGTGGAGTGCTCTACACACCTCTAGTGGGAACGTATTTTCATTTATACCTACCTGGTCGATGAGCGCTCTACTGACTGATAAGAACAATTCACCAATACAGTTTTCACTAACTCTGCCTAACCTGGAAACACTCAACGTCACGGTACTGGACATATTTCTCTTAGTATGAGAAACTTTTGAGTGTGTACTATGAGTTCGGGTATTGTATCCACGTTGTTTTAATGACATATGATTAGTTTAAATACAAATG
Source organism: Timema douglasi (assembly GCA_901482245.1). Taxonomy (NCBI): domain Eukaryota; kingdom Metazoa; phylum Arthropoda; class Insecta; order Phasmatodea; family Timematidae; genus Timema; species Timema douglasi. The sequence continues at coordinate 26,994 of CABEEJ010003370.1, forward strand.
AATGGGGATAATATATTAAAGAGTTACACTTAAAATAATAAAATATATTAAACAGAAAGTGGTTGTTTTTTGTAATACAACAGTTTAATTAATATTAAATAATCATAAATCTATAAATAGGTTATAACATTTTATTAAAACTACAACTTCGCTTGTATTAGTTAGTTTATAATGTTTGCTATGTATTTATTTTGCCCCCTGATAGCCCTGTGAACGCCTAGAAGTTTTAAACCCACATCGCTTAGGTATATATCTGTACCTTGGCAGAAAAAGGGACAATGTCACATCTACATGTTTCTGGGAAAAGCCAAATTAAGTTGCTAGAAGTTTTTAAATCATACATTTATCATCCAAAGAAATTTTTTCCGATGTTTAATTATTTCATTATTCTTGGAATGGAATGTAGTAGTTAATATAAAAGTAGATTTCAGTTTTTACGTGTTATACAGACTTTTTTTTTTGTACAATGGCTCTCTTGAAAAATTAAAGTAAAGGGACATAGGCCCCATTTAACGAAGTGTATATTGTTTAAAACACATTATTGAATCCAATACATCATACTTTTTATTTTCAGAAAAATTCTATATCTTGTTGCAGCTTTTATTTATAAGTAGCACAGAATAAAAGGATGACGCATGCGCATTACTTGGTGATAAAGAAGAATATTATTAAATTCTACCTAAAGTCCGGGACACATACTAATATCTTTAAGAAATTGTTGGATTTATTCCATAACACTGAGTCAGCTGCAGTTGATATAATATTGGTAGCTGATACACTTACATTTTCTAACTAAATAACAAATTATAGTTACATGTCATTATATAAGAAACACATTCTTTCTTCTTTTTCCAGGTAAATATCCATAGCAGAACTCAACGTTACACAAGTAGAATACACAAGGACTGGGAAATACTACACTGTAAGTTTGTCAAATTTAAGCTTCTTTTCTCAATGATTAAGTAAAAGGTATTTACATGACTGTGACTTTCTGCCAGCCTGAACTTTATTTTATGCAAGATGAAGTAAATTAGAAGTTCAATTTAATGGAAAGGACAACTTTAAATACAAATGATTCAATGTTGGTGATTAAGTCTAACATCAATACAGTGCAATTATGTAATGACGTACTTTATTCTAATTACAATTGATTTGAAAGTTAAACGTTTATTTGCCATCATTTTAATTTCGGTTTGTAAGCTGTTAGTTTAGTTTGAACGATGGGCCATAGATTAATAGTGGTGTTTAGATGTGTTTAACACAAGTCAAATAATATTTTGATACTACACAAATTTATTTTGTTAACACATTCAATACTTAATTTATTTTATTTGAGCCCCAACCTCTTTGTTGACGGTGTCTAAAAACAATGTGATCCTTAAATACTTTGGGTGGTTTGGATAGTAGTGCAAGTAAAAAAATGATTTATGAAAAACAGTATTATTATTACTAAATTGGATATAAACTTTGTGTATAATGTACACACAGTGATCAAAAGGGTTTTTATTGAATTTGAACTGGATAAGTTTTTTCCACACTAAAAATACTTTAACTACCCTTTTGATCACTGATTATATATTATTGTAGACAACATTTTTTTTTTGCCACGTCTCCTATCAATAATATTAGACTGTCTTAATCTTTCAAGTCATGTTGTATTTGTTTGTAGTCATAGGAACAGTATACGTGGCTAGCGCTTTGATCTAGCGAAAAATATTGGAACTATGAGGCTCATGTTTCACGAAAGCGTGTTTTGACAAAGAAGAACAAATAATTCAAGACCGATCATGTTTCTAAATAGGCTATAAAATATAATGTGTAGTACTAAATATTTCACAATCTCTACAAACATAATTATTTTCTTCAATTTGATACCATTTGTGAGATTTATGTTTTTATTCAATCCATCACTAATTAATATGTAAAACTTTGATGAAAAATGAACTCTACCATAAAATATAGAGCTTTCCTCTTTTTTTTTAGGTTTCATTCTTAAATTTCTCAGTCTAGGAAAATCAGCTTATTGATGTGGAAAATCTTTTGAAAAATAAAAGTTTTCCGGAAAACTTTCAAGGTTTCTGCATCGTACATGTTTTCGATTAAGTTAAACCATAGAAGTGCGACTTAGAAAAACTGTATTTATAACCGTCGAATTACGGACTCACTTCGGTTATGGTCTATGGCGGTGTTTCTCAAAGTGTGATCCATGGTGGCCTATCAAGTGGTCTGCAGGATTCCAGAAAGTATAGTAATATTAATAAATTAAAGAAAGTTTATCACTTGTAACGTAGATATTTGAAATGCCAAGGATTAAAACATAAATATTACAATAAACTGTCATTTTTTTTAAGGTACACACATAATAGAAAAGAAAATCTGTATCACCAACAAATCTGAACAAATATCTTTTATAAAAAATATAATATTTACAATTTTAAAATGAATCAAAAAACTATCACTTATTAATTCAAATTATTATAATATTTTTTTTTGAACATTTCTTATAGTAAATCATTTTGGGTTTTATATTTGCAGCAATATAATGGAATTGAATCTAAATAATATTTTTCCTAAATAACTTTTAAACAATCGCCCTTCTTTAAGGGCCCCGGTGTGCATAGCTTCCATTTTGTGGCCCCCATCAACAAAACTTTAAGAAATTGCTGGTCTGACGCGCTACTCTCGCACTAGAATGGACTGCTGAAGACTGGATGATAGGGATTGTAATCTCGGTTAGGTTTACTAAGGGTTTTAAAAAATTGTTAAACGGCCTTGTGCTATAATGGTCTGATCTTCTGGATGATGACCTACAGGTCCCAGGCTTGATTCCCGTCTGGTACAGCAGGATTTTTTTTTTATCGAAAGGGAAGTAATTCCCATGTTCACCAGGTATTTGTTGATTAAGCCTAAGTTGTGTTAATATCTTCAATATTCATTGACTTCGTGATGTTATATTCACTATCATAATCTCCTCATCTCATCGGGACATGGAAAGAGCCTAAAAAAAGTATGTACGACTAGTACATTTGGGAGTCCGTTGGGCAACGGTACATTATTTTTGGCTAATCTTTACGCATGTTGATGTTTCCCAGACACGTGATTATTATTATTCTTAAATAGTTTACACTCTCCTTTCATCTCCTCTAAATATATTCTTCCACATCTAAAACACTTTCGCGTACTTTACATTATGCTTACAACCCGGATGGTTAGCTAGACGCGGTGCTAAAATAAACTGGGGCACTTAGTGCTTTGTAAACGTAATTTAAGAAGTGGTTTGGTATATTTTAATAATATAGTTCACGCCATAAAGAGGGTAAAGTTCCCTACAGGATTAAAAAAAACTTATTTATCTAATTAAAAACTCATAAAAAGACGAAATTAGTTCATTTTCAACGAGATTTCTCATGTAGGTCATAGATAAGAGATAAAATTAAATGGTAATAAACATAAAGCCATTTTAAAACAAATAAATATATTTTTAATAAGGCAAAGACAGAAAATTATGAATGATTGAGGGTTATTCCAGTGAATTTGAAGTCTCAAAACTATTATTTACATTAGAAATATTTTATTATGAGGATTTTCAAATTAAGTGGTGCACTTTAGGGAAACTATATGTTCCTGAATAGATTTACCAAGTATATTAAGAATTACATATTAGCATCCTCATAATGTTTCCCACATATACGTCTTTTAATTATTAAATGCAACATATGTTAAGTTAAAGGTTTGTTTAGAGGGAAGAACAAAGAAGTAAGTTTAAAGGTTCCAGTGGATAAAGGGTGAAAAGAATACAATAATTAATTACATTATTTTGAAATCACTCCTAGCTCGACTGGGACTCGCACCCCTACCTCCCCGTCTATGACGACCAAGTGAAATAGAGTCTAACACCCTATACCACGTGGACAGAGATATCGGGTCGTGAATTGGTTCTACTAAATAATTTAAAAATAGCTTAGATTTATTATTTTGAATTTGTAATTTATATGCGAAAGGTGTTTATGTTTGACAGAAATATTTAATTTTACAAGAAAAAAAATTTATCAAAGAGTATGTAAATAATGTAAAAATCTTTTTAATTTAGAAATATGTAACTTTATTTAATAAATTCCAAACATTATATATTGCTAGAAAAAATCTGAGGTACTGTTTAGATGAGCTAAGTTTATATAACCACAAGATAAATAAAACTCCACGAATATCTAAAAAGTGGTTAACATTGTTTAAATAAGATGATCTATGAATTCATTATGGAATGACATTTGAGATAAAAACCCGTCTTCTTTAAGGTGGGTGAAAATGAACTGAAATTTAAGTTAAGAATTTCAGAGTATTTTTAACCGTTTCAATGTCTTAATGGCCCAAGGTATCTCTCTCGTGTTAGAATGGCCTGCTGATGACGGGAATGTTGGCGTTCAAATCCCGGTTGGGTTTAATTAGGGTGGTTTTTCCTAAATTGTTTTCCACTCTCCTTCCACGCAAATCCAGGTACTTTACCTCTAAAATGCGTAATTATATATGCGTATAAGCCGAACAGTTATTAAGACACAGCGATACAAAATATTTTTAATAGTAAACAATTTGAGTTTTGGCCAAAAAAATAAAATAGTTTTCCAGTAGATAAATTAAATTTTATTTTATATAAAAAATAATATCAAAAATTCTTTGATATCTATCAAGATTATCGTGAATTTTGAACAAGATTATTTATATTAATTTAACTTGACGATCCTACCTAAGCAATATTTGATATATTGCTGCCAAAAAGGTTTGTTGTTAAAACAAAAATGCAAGAATATCGATTTTAAATCATGTCCTCTTACAGTAGGGTGAAAATATATCCCCAAATTTCCAAGATAGTCCCAGTATTTGGTATATGGTTCTATATCTGTAAATGTCCTAAGATAAGTCCAAGATAATAAAATATTGTGCATAAAAATCTCCTTTGCTAGATTTAAATTTATATTATATATTTTTTGAAATTACTGTGTTGACATTAGTTTTGGTTAATTTCTGTGATGATTCTAAAAATAAAATTGGATTGAATAATACGTGTTAAAACATGATTAAAATAATTACCCTTAATTAAATTTAAACTTACAAAAGTAAATTAATTTAAACTCATACTTCAGTTACACTTATTTTTATATTTTACCGGATTGGAGTGGGTAGAAAATGGTCAGCCTATCTTAAACAATACCAAGCCCTCTTAATTTTTTGTAAGTAAAGAATGAATACATAATAAACACTACTTTGATTAAAAGCATAGCATATTAAATGGATTTGTCTTCATATTTACATTGGGAGAGATTTATTTCTTGATTTATTTTTATTTTGATCAGCTACCTTTTATTTAATGAACTGAAAAAAGGAAATGAAAATAAAAGACGTAGCTAGATTGAAAGGATAAAGAAGACGTACTTTGTCATCTTGATCAAAACCATGTTCTTTCGCTGTCTACTTTGTTATTTTCATTTTAATATTCCACGATGGCAACGAGAAAGTTTAACATATTAGGTTATTTTCTAATTTTGCCATAAATTATTTCATATCCTTATTTTTCAATTTTAATGATAATATAATAAGACAGGTTTTGTTACATATATATCTACGTTAATAAACTAAAAGAACTAAAGAGTATCCTTGTAAATAAATATAGTAATATTAATAATGATAAAACAACGAAACCAAATAATTATTTTTTAAGGAAATATATGTCATTATTTTTAATTGTTTTGATTTTCACTGAGCATTTTATTTAGGCCTGTGCGAATACGCTATTTTCAATTTTGATTCAATATAAATCTTGGCTGACTTACTCGAATTAAATTCGAATCGAATCTCATGCCTGTATTTTTTTTTAGTTGAATCAGAATCGAATCCCCTAATAAACTTATCTTATAGAAATGAATTCCCTAGTAAACTTATCTAAACGAATCCTATTCGAATATCACGCTTTAACAAAATGATAACATGTATTATATTTTAAAAATAGGTTCGGATTAGAATTGATTAATTGGGTTTATTAGTCTTTCTATGACATTGTTTTAAATCGAATCTTATGTTGAATATTTTACAATGATAATTTTCCGAATCCAATCCAATAATAAAACATTTCAATAAGTGTTGATAAACATTTTAATCTTGTTTTGGGTCTATTAAGAAAAATAATGTAATAAATATCACTTCAATCAAAAAGTGAAGGATTGAATAAAGATAACACCAGTCATTTTAATCATCGCACAAGATATTCACCATCACAAACAATTGCCCTTGCGTCACTCCTTTATTTATTCACTCTATTACACAATTAATTTCTGGTCTGACTATATTAATTTGTTAAGTGAGTATGAACAGATTCGTATTTTGAACTAAACACATCGAATCCTAATATAAGATTTATTTATATTTGAAATTTCAAATCGAATCTGAATCTTACTAGGATTCCGATTTGGATTTGAAATTTCGAAGGTTTGCACAAGCTGAATTTTTTTAAGTCTTGTTAGAAATAATCAAAACATAGCTTTAAGGTCAGATTTAAGATAAAAATCTTTAGATCAGATAATTGTAAGTAAAGAATAAATATTTGTTTTTTATTTTTACAGAAAATAAAATACACCATTTACCAAAAAATCGAAAATAGTGAAAGCTTATATTTAATCCATACCAATAATCGCTTATTTGACTAAATATTATGAAATGATTTGGTGTCTTATTATTCTTGGAGCTTATTTAATCTATGGTTTATTCAAGTAAAATGTGTAGAAAATTAAAAACGTATGTTGAAGTAAGTGCTCGTTTTTTATTATTACCTTCAACCTAATTTAAGGAGTAAGAATTAGAAGAGATGCTTAGAAGAAAATGGTAGTACAAAAGTAATAAATACATTGCTGAAGAAAGATTTGAAAGTTCTTACTTTCATCATGATAAATGTTAATTATTTAAAACATTATTCGAATATTTCTCACAGACAAATAAATAATTAAGTAGTTTTTATATAAAAAATGTAAATGTAATCTTTCTCGGGGTTCTACCTCCTATTTGCTTTGATATTTTTGTGGCATCCATAATTACTTAAACCAAAATAAAACCCATTTTACACGACTTGGCAGTTGGGTCAAGTATGCCACCCTAAACAGTCCGGGTCAAGTGTCTCTAGTTGTGGTTTTACGAAACAACCTCCAAATGTAGCAATTTCATACTAAGAAATATAACACTAATATAAATTTGTTTGCAAATAAATATAACCTTAAAACTTAGAAACATTTGAAAAAACAACAACTTTAAGGCATAAAATTCAAATAAATTGAAGATAACAGCATCAAAAATGTATAGACCATGAAAAAACGTTTATTATTACTCACTATAAGCTAGTGCAAGGACTGTAGTGGCTGTTCGTTCCAAAATTACAACTGACTAAAGGCCAAGCAGTGATGTTATTGCCAACCCACCAAGCTCTCCCTAATTAGAGAAAAAAAATCTTTGGCTCAAGTATATCCTTGAGTCAAGTATAACTAATTACCATGTAAAAAAAACCCACCAAAACTTTATTCGTATTCAATTCAAAATGATAAAATAATCGCATATACGATAACCTCACCTTAAAGATTATATTTAAAACTTGGTTTTATGATATCATATAGTTGAACTATTTCAACCCTAACACAAGAACTGAACCTCAACATATTATATGTCCAGTTCACCCCTGACTTTGATTCGGTAGTACTAGGATCGCTTCTAAAATGACACTCTTGGGAAGGTGTTTTTTTTAATGGGGACTTTGGAGACTCAAATTTCAATTTAAAAAAAAACTGTACGAGTAAAGAATGGTAGGTAACACTCCCCACTTTGAGGTCAGGTGGTCGTGGTACTCCCCTCACGTCACCCCCCTTGGCAATGTAACTCCCTCTCTACCCCCTCCCCCAACAACCATTTGGAAGTTGGAACTTTATGTGCTACCACTCGTGCTGAAAGGTTAATGAGTAGGACGTGTAGTGTGTTCCTCACCCTTCTGAGCCTCCTCACCCCCTTCTGCCCTAAAACTCCTCCCTCTTCCCCCTTCTTCTAGCCCAAATACCTCCCTCTGCCCCTGTTCTGGCCCCATCTTTTGATCAGTTTCCGACTGCGGAGGCTAACTTTATACTTTACACGACGATGTAAGTGAAGTTAGGTAGATCTTTCTCTCTACCTCTAGAGAAAAAAAAAGGAAATGGGGCAAAAGGAAGTGGGGTGGGAACGTTTTTGGTTTGGGGAGGGGGGCGATAGTTACAAGCGTGTAATGGTTTTATGAAATAACATATTTGCTTGTCAAAGCTTTGTAAGAAGAGAAAGCATTTTCTTGTACAGTAATTACAAATATTTTTTAGACAGTTAACAAATACTTATATGCTGCAACCAAATATACTCAGATGAATCTAGATCAGTGGTGGGCAACTTTTTCGGAGGGTGGGCTAAAATAAAAAAGAATAACGCCAGACAGGCCAACACAATTTATTAAAAAGTTTGAATGATACATTTTACACAAATATTGTCCAATTAAGTGTTAGTAATTATTAAATGAATTTGTATTATAATGGTTTCTAATACAATGTGAGCTATCTAAATGATATATCAAATACTTAAATAAATAGATACCTTCATTACTTGAATGAAGGAGTAGATGATGAGTGAAACTGTTCTTCTAAAAGTTTTTCATAGTCTGGCACCAACTGGAATAAGGGGACTCTCAAAAGTGAAGCTAATTCTTAAAGGTAAAGTGTCTGGAAATGTTAAATTCTTTGTAAACTGACACTGGTCACTAAGATCTAAAATAGAAATAAAAACAAACTAGTGCAAAATTGATTTTTTTTTTCCTGTTTTTAGTTTTCTTAACACGTCTTTATCGGAATTTGAAATCCTTTCGCGGGCCGTATTGAACCTGTCTGCGGGCTGCATCTCGTCCACGGGCCGTACGTTGCCCATCACTGATCTAGATTATTCGAGAAATAATCATCCAAGATTCCATATTTAATGAGGTTTTAACAATATTTATGTTTTGTGAGAATCGTGTTTAATGAGCCACAGTATCTGAATGAATTGTCGGGTGAGCCACATTTCCCACGCACTGTGGCGCCGTAGACCGAAACATTACTACCCGTCGTTTGAAATAGCCAAGACTGCCACTGAGCGTCACGAATGAAGGGTATTTATTTATCGTGATCAAAATTAAAACTTTTGAATGTTTTATCCATTTATTTTGGCATAAATTTATTTTGTTAGCACCACGTCTTGCTTCCCGTCCGGGTTGTACGCTCATGAACTAATTACTCTGATGTGTTAGAGATTAGTAATGTTCAATTTAGGGGAAGTGTATCCGCATTTGCGTGGAGGTAGAGTGTAAAACCATTATGAAAACACTAGATACTAGGTTATAGTCCGATCGGTAAAATGGCTTTGACTCTAGGCCAGGACACAGGTGGTACAACGAAAACGATTTTTTAATTTTTAGGGGGTCATTAAACTTCGACACTTATCAAAATCTCATGTTCATTTTTTTTTTACGATCCCAATACTTCTTTCTTGGAGAGAAAGCAAAAAGTAAGGGCTAGTATGCCAACCAATTCTGTATTCCGTACTATACGAGCCTTTGTCCATCCAAGGTCATTTTGGTACCGTTAACCTTGGAAAATCGGTACTTTTATATATAGATATAATTATAAATATAATATGCATATTTTATATAAAATTCATTTTCTTTTTATGGGGTAACCTTTAGGATTGATGAGACGCTTTGAAAGCAGGCGTTGTTTAAGAAGTGATTTTTTTTAAATATAATATTTGAACCAAGCCAAAATGGAGGTGAAAAGGACCCTACAGGATTTAAAAACTTATATGGTGACATTTATAATTTAAAAAATAATAAAGAATACATGAAATTAGTTAATTATTTTAAACTTCGTTTCATCTTAGATATTACAAATTTCATATCAAAATAAATTGTAAAAATGTAGATTCCTAAATAAATAAATACAATTTAACTAATATCAAAGATAACCTAGGATTCCTTTTTATATCATAAAGTCTCAGAGCGGCCATTCTCATTAGAAATACATTAGGTGTAAGGATATTTACCTTCAAATAGGTGAAGCCATAAAGTCATAGGAAGTCATTTATATCATATTTTGGGTGGGTATGGATTTCCAATCAATCAAAGTTTGGGTGGGTATGATCTACCCATACACCATTTCCCGTCCTCTACCATTGGGATCCGAGAGTCAGTGTTATCAATATGTATTTGAAAATTCTCTGTCATGATGGAACTATTGGGGGACTAAGCCCTGAAATATCTGGTGACGGATTTTCATGTTCAGAGAATATTTGTTTTCCAATCAAAAGTATAGCTTTCAGCAAACTCGCAGTCATTCATCCCTTTTTTATAATTCGTTCGTTGGTAAAATAAAATTTACAATTACTAAAAATTAATAATTTCCTTTTGGGTTTAAGGGTATACGCCTGCTTTTGTTTGTGGAAATAGGAAACAAACATTTGAATATGTTGACTATTTCAGATGGAAAGAAAGCTAAGCCTAGAGGTTTCCAAAACCAACGGTAAGGCACTTCAAGGTAGGACAGTTGAGAGACTTCTAAGGGTTGGACACTTCAACTGATGGGTGTGGACAGGGTAGGACAGTTAAACCTAGATACTTCTAAGAGTAGGGTACTTCAACTGATGGGTGTTGACAGGGTAGGACAGTTAAACCCAGGTACTTCTAAGGGTAGGGTAATTCAACTGATGGGTGTTGACAGGGTAGGACAGTTAAACCTAGATACTTCTAAGAGTAGGGCACTTCAACTGATGGGTGTTGACAGGGTAGGATACTTCAACTGACGGTAGTTGACACAGTTTACAGCCATGCCAGAATATTTCCAATCAAGTTGGGGGTGAGCTTAATAACTATACCACATAAATGACCTGTAAAACATAATAGGCCTATACACAAAAATATGCATTGCGCAAATATCAACGAATGATATAATGCGATCCTACCCATGATAATTACTACCATGGCCTTATTATCGAGCTTATATTTAGTGATTTTTTCAACAGCATGTCTTATTACCTGTCCATGCTGTAAGCATACTGTAAGTGTATATGATAATTTTACTCTAGTGGGTAATGGATGATGAAGGAAGAATTTAAGAGAAAATCTACCTGCATTTGAGTGGGAGGAGAGTAGGAAAACCTCAATAGCTATGACCGGGATTAGAACCCTATCTCCCCCTTAAGGCCTGTCAAACACAAGAGTGACACCTTAGACCATTCAGCCACTGAAGTAGGTATTTTAATCAATTAATTAAAACCTATAAAAATAACCTATGATTAGCTGCAATTTAATTTACAAATTCACAAAGTAAGATAAATACCATGAGAGTGAGGTAGGAAGGAATAATTGACTGGCTTGACAAAATATAAAAGTTTAGTGTAATTCACTTTTTTTTTAAATAAGAGTTCCCCCCCCCCTTTTTCAGAGAAATCCCTTGTTAATTAGAAAACAAGTGGTGAAAAGTTAGGAGGGGGGAGGGGGGCTTTAGAAGTAAGGCGGAAGAAGGTGGAGCTTAAAGAAACAACAGTTGTTAATTACAGGATTTAATGACAGCCCACTGAGACCCCCTTCCCTTCCCTCCTCCCTCCCGGTTACCTATTCGCCCCTTTTCCTCCCCTGCTGTCTTATTGTGTGTTGTCTTATTAGCTTAACGAACCCGCTTGAGATAACGCCGTATTTTACTATGCTTTTTTTAAAATACTTCATATTACAGTAAACTTGTCACGTCACAACCACGAGGACAGTCAGTTGTTGCAGCCGAGTGAAAATGGAGGGTGACTCTAACTCTAGGGAGGTGACCTGGCGGTCTAGGGGTAAGGTGTCAGACTTCTATGCTGGCGGCCGGAGTTCAATCCTCGGTCCCGACACAGATTTATCTTATTACCAAACCCTTCCTTCACCTCTGACAAGACAACTTGTGAATGTGGGGAATTCCAGGTGTCCACCGTGGTTCGGATTCCACGTTAAACTGTAGGTCCTTCATTTCATCTCACAATCACCCTACTATTACACATTAGCGTAAGTGCGTATAACCCAAACGGGTAGTAAGACGCGGTGCTAATAATAATAATAATAATAATAATAATAATTATAATTATAATAATAACTCTAGGGATCCGTGAGATAAGACGCGCGATTGGGTACAAACTGGTCGAAAACAAGCTGGCTGCATTGTCTAAGTTCTATAACTATTGTGACTATCCATTACCACTCAAAGTAAATTCTGCAATGCAATTATTAAAAAAAAATCATCTTTATCTCCTCATTTCACGAGGTTGTATAGTTTTAGGAGGCTGCCTACCGTAGTGCTAGGACATGTTGCGGTCTTCAATAAATCCCACGTTATTTAAGAAGTTGTTTGTTGTATTACTCTAAAGCTCATGCCAAAATGATAGTGAAATAAAAATTTTAACCTTAATTTTTAAATTTAATATTTTCAAGTTAAAAATTTTTACATTAAAATTGTAATTTGCAAAGATATTTCACGCAAAATTTTGCAGCTCTGAGATCAAACTAAATAGGTAGAAACATATATTTCCTAAAAACAGATATATTCATTTTTAAAAACATCACAGCTTAAAATTATAATAAAATACAGGATTATATTAGCAAATTTTTAAAAATGACACCTGGACACTGGAATTGAACGGGGGACCCTTGGATTAGTGCACCATATATCTACCACTAAACTACTCAGGATTCGTACAGTACTCAAGATAATTCTTTACTCATAGTTTAAGGTAAAGTCTGTGATGGACGTGTGGATATTGTCAACTAACAATGAGCCACTAGAATCATCAGCCAAATGTTACTCTGAGGTCGGGATTAAGATGCCACATAGAGGGTTATATAGGATTGTTTTAGTGTTTATTCAGCTTCAGAACTACCATTCACATAAGAAATATTTTTTTGTGAGCACATGTATCTTCAAGTAGTCCGTGATATATAGTAATTTCAAAGCTTGCGGTCTTAGGCAAACTAGAGCATGTAAGAATGGCGTAAGTCTAAGAAATCACACTGTAAGCTCCCCCATTCATAATAGGTAATGTTTTATAAAAGACACAGTTTATTTGGTCGAGTAGCATAACACAGTGTGTTAACAAAAATAGTATCTTAGGGGAAACACCCTTCCTTTTTGGGTATATAACAGTGTGTTTTAGACCTTTTAGGAAAAGGGGGGTCTGGAAAGAAGAACGCCAGTTGTTAGGGGGCTATTCCGAAGTGCTCTACATACTTCGCTACCCAGTTTAACCAAATTGTGGGAGAATATCCTACATATTGAATCCAATTTCTGTACAGAGGAGGACGCCCCAGTCCATCTTGGAAGTCTGAGACAGATAAAAACAAATATCGTATTGCTGGATGGTCGGGTGTTCGACACCAGTTAGGGCTATACCACTGAAGATATATCAGGGCATGGACTGATGAGTAGAGGTAATAACAGAACAAGTATCTATTTTTATAAACTCTTTAAATTAGTTCTAAATTGTACACCCCATTATACACTAGTAGCGTAATTTATTTAAATAATTAAACAAGATAAAAATGAATCACACAATTAATTGTCCGTACCCATCCATCCCTCCAAGTCCATCCTGACACGTAAGACCACGGGAAGGAGGAAGCGACAGTACCAACACAAGAATGAAATAATACGACATTAAAATTTCTGATTACGTGGTTACGTGCTTGGAATTAGATATGTTGTGTGCTTGGCAAGATAGCTATAATCTGTGCGCTTATTAAATTCTCTGCTTTATAGCCTGTAGTATAATAACCATCCCCAATAAAATAAATACCACGATTCCTATATTTGTAATGTTGTTTCAGACAACCTGGCTTTATTAGCATCAAGAACATTCTCTAAGCCCTTCATACTCCGTGGGGCACGTAAAGTTTTGAAAATACGATCCTTTTGTTGTTTATTGAAAATAGAAAATTATTTCGAAACATCGAATATTAAAAATAAGGCAAAAATAAGGCGTATAATATATGGATGGGGGAATCGGTTCTCATTTTCGTTTATGTGGCGTAGACGTTAATTCTGTCATCAAAAAACCCCAAACCTGCGCACCCTTTGCCAACGACTCGAGAAACAGTTAAGTTCTTTTTGTAAAATTTATATCAAAATAATAATAAAAAAAGTAAACAATTTTTTTAGAACCACGTATTACTTACTACCCGTTCAGGCTATACGCTGAAAGAAAACATTAAATTAAAATAACATAAACATTTGTCTCTCTGTTGGATTTCTTATTCCACTATCAGGACTGATTCTGTTGATAACCTATTATTATTATTATTATCATTAGCACCGCGTCTTACTACCCGTTCGGGTTATACGCACTTACGCTAATGTGTAATGTTAGGGTGATTGTGAGATGAAATGGAGGACCTACAGTTTAACGTGGAATCCGAACCACGGTGGAGGCCTGGCATTCCCCACATTCACAAGATGTCTTGTCAGAGGTGAAGGAAGGGTTTGGTAATCAGATAAATCTGTGCCGGGACCGAGGATTGAACCCCGGCCGCCAGCACAGAAGTCCGACAACTTACCCCTAGACCGCCAGGTCACCCCTGTTGATAACCATCACAATTTATAAACAGAGTGTAAAAAAATATTACAGAGTTTGTTTGAAGCTAAAATCTACTTCAATATGATTGATAAAATTGAGAGATAATTTATACTCGTGTCAACGGTTATAATCATCTAAAAAACAATGTAACTATAATAATGAAATTAATTATATTAACATTATGCAAGAAAATTAAGCCTTTTTTTAAGTAACATTAATTTGTCTTGTAATTTCTTATTAAAATAAATAATTAACAATGTTAGATGTGGACAAACACAACATTGTGCTAACTGTTTTAAGTTTCTTTTTTCAGCTCCATTCTTTGTAAGAAATTCAACCTTTACTTACTAAGGGTGCATATTATATCATCATATGACTTACAAACTAAATAAACCTAGAATAATACACTTATCACTAGATACATAGCTGTGGATAGTCAATATTTTCATCAGTATCATTCGGATTGGAACAATATCTATCTAGATAGAACTTAAAACACAATTCCTTCAATCACACCTTTAAGGCGATTGGCCTCCTTCATTTGGCCTAGAAATGCAGAGTCATGGAAAAAAAACAACAGTTATCTTGAAGAATTTTTATTGTTTTGCAATTTTCTTTTCAGAAGAAGTTTGTTCAATACTAGAGGCATGTTGATTAATTTATACTTTTTATACCCACACCTCCTTTATAATTTAAACAGTGATCAAATATCGATAAATTTGACATTTTTCAATAGAAAACTGCCGGCTGCATAACAAAAAAATAAAAAAATGTAACAATTAATGAACATCGATAAATTATCTTAGAAGGGGTGTGGAAAATATTAACATAAAAATCTCACTCGTTCTTGAGGAGATTGATATTTCCAAACGTATGATTTTCCCGCAAGACCTGTCCGGTAGCTAGCGCCATCTACCGTCTCCGTGATCTATCTGTTCTTGTTGGTGCGGAAGGATACGTTGGTCGGTTGTGAAGCCACGCCATGCTTTTCACCCTCCCACCCACCATCCCACAAAATAGGTTTTAGTCTTGCACCCGACAGGCCCAAAGGTTTTAAGATATGACAATGCCAATAGAAAATAAATCAATATAAAATGCTTATTTGAAACCCTTATCGGTGGTCACAAGTACCAATATGTCATTCTCACAATATAATTAATTGCAAGTGATAGGGAAATTTGAGGTTTTAATCCATTGGCCCTGAAAGTTATCAGTCCACACTGGCGGATTGCACCATGTCCCTATATTACAAGTCAAGCCAAAGTCATAGTGGAACCCAGCAAGCTAAGTTTTCTAACTTTTACTATCCCTGTGGATTGGGGTGTAGTTCCTTTAAATAACCTTCCTCGTCCTAATTGTTTGGATTAGCCGTTAAAAGTCATGGTGTGACGACTTTTTTTTTAAAATGGTTCTTTAGAACATTTGACACAACTGGCTCATTTATTTAGTCAGGGACTATACCAGGTAGTCAGCTATTAAGCCCGGGTTAATGATCTTGGCAGACTTTAGGAATAGCGGACGTATTCAGCCAGTGTTGGAAAGTTATCACCGCTAAGACTAGAAATGTTTGCATTAATCCTAGAAGGAAGGGTTGACGCTATCAGGCCTCAACTTCCTCTACCCCTTCCTCTCCTCCCTCTTTATCCTCATCAAGACTAACAGGCTTGAAACGAGGAGAGATGAATGATGAATGGAGTGTGAACAACCTGAGATAACCGGGAAGGACTGTTACTTCCGTGGCCTCGTCCTGTTGGCGTGCTAACTCCATTGAACCACGTGTGCGTAGAGAGTCAATTGCACCAAATATCTGCTGCAGTGTTTCTCAAAGTGGGATTCTAGGACCACTGGTGGTCCGCGCTGGATATTCAAGTATAATGCAAGATTCCAGAGAGTTAAGTAAGAACGATTTTTTTTAGCACCGTATCTTACTACCTGTTCAGGTTATAAGCATATGAAAGGTACTTAAAACACCAATAAATAAGGGAAAATGAAGGTTGAATTTAAATAATGTGTACCCGTATTTGTGTGAAGGGAGAGTGGAAAAAAAACTTGGGGGAGGGGGGGTACCCTCAGTATACCAGACCAGGATTATAGCTCTGATCTCCCTGTCATCGACAGTCTAGTCAAACCCGAGTGTGATGCCTTGGACTATGCAGCCACCGAAGCAGCTTGTGAAAATAAAGAAGTAATGAATGTTGATCAAATATATTTATAAAACCACCATGCAGAAGATTAAATATAACATATTTATACTGTGCTCTATGCTTTGTTTGGTAGACACACGTCACATAAAAAAGAAAATTTGTACCTAAGTCAACAAATCTGAATAATTATCTATCAATAATTATGAGGCTTAGAGTGTTAAGAATTAAGTACTTACTTATTTAATATAATTATATTATCTTTTTCTAAACATTAAATTTAATAATTTGAGTTTATTCTTGCATTTATAGACCTAAAATGTAATTGGCTGGTGATAATGTTTTTCCTGCATAATATTCAAACCCCAGATCCCCTACTCCAGGGTAGTTTCTATTTGGTGGGTCTCCATCATAAATAGTCTGAGAAACACTGCTCTAAGGTGTTAGATTTTAGTTTAGATTCAAAATTAACAATCACACATTACCATCATCACTAAGTGGAGCTGTAAGATTGACATGTTCTAAAATACATTTTTCATCCATTTTTACAAATCTTCTTCTTACCGTGATATTTGAGTGGAAGAACAAAAGTAATCGTAACGGTTACTATATTTCACACACACTCACACACACACACACACACACACACACACACAAGTACATTTAAAATAGTAAAAAACCTTGTACACTGTTACACATACCACAAGACGACCATGTTCTGAAATATGATATTAACGTCAATTAACAGCCAAGACAGTCAGTTAATATCTTTTTACCCAATTTCTTTGTTTACCTGTACTTAGATCTTTTGAGTGTCTGCGATAGTGGGGTGATGAGGCCCATACAGTTATTTTAAAGGCTTGTTACAGAATGAATGTAATATCCGATTTTTAAAAATTAATTATTATTAAATATTCAGTTTTACAAGAGTTCCATTCCTAATGTCAGCCAACTTAGACTGCCAACACGTCCCGTCCTGTGCCCCCTCCTTGACCTGCCAGAATTTTTGAACTTTCCTTCAAGTCATACAATATTTGAATACTACTCCTTCTTAAGCTCCTTTAAATTTATTGTCTATATTTATTAATAGCTTTACACAATCCTTTAAAACATTTTTTAAGTGCCTTGCCCAAACTTACAATCTATTTAAATGGATATATCGATATCAGACCACCTAGGCTGCCATATACATCAAGTTTATATATCAAGCCAGCTTTACGTATAACTTTAGGTAATTTCACAATCAGATTTTTCAAATACAGCTCATTTTTACAGTGTTGCCATGTTTGGTTTAAGATAATTATTTTATCAAATTAAGGTAATGGGATCTTAGATTCTGATCCCTAATTATTTATTGCAACTCAAACTTTTCTTGATATAAGATTAAGCTTATTGAAAATCCGGTGATTGAAGAATCAATATAATATTTGTGCAACTGGCCTTAAGATTCCTTGCTTCTATGTGATTATTCTACATAGTCCATCATCCAAGTTCATTCTCCAGAGTTTTTAGACTCGGCTCTGGGTGAACAGTCTAGTAATCATTGTCCCTAGGTGTTCCATTGAATCGATTTCTATGGCCAGTCTCTTTACTTTTTAGACTCTTCTCAGGGTAAAGACCCAATGAGTCATCGTTATTAGGTTTCGATTCGATTGTTCTAGGGTCAGCTTCAAGACCCTTTAAACTTAAATAATATTTTATATCCTAAGATTAATTGTTTTTACAGTAGTTACTTGGTCTACTCTTGCAAAACCAAAGATTGATCATCCTAGAATTTTAATAATTGCCCAAACGGCAACGTGATCTTGTAAGCTAATCCTACTTTGTAACGTCCTTTGATGGTGGATATTCGATTAGTTCACAATAAATATTAATATATGATTGAGGATTAAACTACAACTTGATTTTATTATGAATTTACCTTTAAGGAAACAATTTTTTGCAATATATATGTACAACAGGTTACAATATAGCTTGTTACATTTTATGTAGGTATTCATAGCATTTATTAATGGTGGCAAATACATATTACACGAATTGACGAATGAATACACGAACATAGATCTAGTAATTTTGTATATCTGTCAAATATGTCGCTTCATAAAGAAATTGGGCTATATATATATTTAAGCTAACCATTTAATTTAAAAAGATCAGAATTATATACTATTTGAATTCAGTTTTTCTTCCCTTTTTTTACATATTTATAAATAATTCTGTAAAGCCATCATTTGCTAAATTTATGTTAGTGAAAAAAAAACACGAAATGTTGCTCAGAGAAAAGGGTCTATTTTAGAACAGCTACTAGGATTTAAAAAATAAAATAATTACTAAACGTTCTTCCCAGGAAGAGAAATAGACCAAAAGTAAGTAGCTACAATTATTGTGATATTCTAAAACCTTTTAATTATAATCAACTTCAAGAGAATGGAAAAGGTTAATCCTATTTTAAGACCCATATCTATAAAAAAAAAAAACACTAGAAATTTAAACTGGCCTATAAAGGATATTAAATAAAATATTTTTAAAACAAAGGCAATATATTTAAATACAGGTTAAAGTTCTAGCATATATATAATTTGTGAAGTTTACCTTAGAACACTTAAAATTATAGATAAAAAAAGGTCAAGTAGCTAAATAAAGATAAAATACTTAGCTAATTTTATATGCATATCATTATTTCACCTTTTCCCTACTGACTACTCTTCAAAAGACTCTGTATTTAAAAGGTACGGTTTAATTTCATAAAATGGACTCAATTATTTAAAGTAATTTGTAGCTGCTTTGAGAAAGACTCCTTCGCTGTCTGAATTTATTTTTTCAATGTATACGTATAGCTCATGTTTTTCTCTTTTTAAAATACTTTGAAAAAATCCTTTGATGACACAAGTATTTTTTATATGTGTAGAAAAAAATTGTGAAAAAAATACGGGACTCGTTTGATGAAAATAGGTTGAGTTAGGGGAGAGTAGAGAATCTCTTAAGGGGATAATATTCGCCTCTCTTGGTAGGCTTTATTTGATTAGAAAGAGTCAGCTTACATTCCGTACCCCCCCTCCCCCCCAAATGATGAGCTCCTAGGAAAAACGAACCCCAATTTAACAACTTGTAAAAATGTCGTACTTGGTGGCGAACAAACCCAAGACCCTTATTCAGTAGGCAAACCAGCTACCAGCTGAACTAAGGAATCCAACATTGCTAAATGAAATCTACAAACATCGTCATTATCTATTTTCCCACGTGCAAAGGTCGATTAAAAAACACACATTTAAAACAACGTTCTAAAACACAATATATTTAAACATCTGTGCCTATTATAAATGATTATAGCACATTCGGTCAAACGTTTTGCAAGATATTTGGCCCTCCATTTTCTCCTATTTAGCTTAGAAATATAAACATTATAATTGGACTGTTTGTTGCGAAAATAATTTTTTCGTCGTTTGAAGTCAGGTTTTCTGGTAAATACCATTTACGTATTAGCACGTGCTTGATGGCCGATAATGGCTCCACCTTAAGGTGAGACCTGACCTCAGCAAAGAAGAAAAAACCATTTATAAAATCGTTGGTGCTGTTTTACTCAAAGTAACTAAGAAAGTCTTATGTGTATTGAGAAATATAAAAACAATGTTCAGTACTTTACTTCATGTTTTTTATGTCTAATACAAGATTGTTTTTGTTGTAGAAAATATATAAAATGTACAGCCGGATGTTTAAATTCATAGTTTGATATAGTTTTGATATCGGTTTATCTGCACGAATTATTGTAACATATTTAAATATTCCTGAAATCTAAATTTTGGCATGCTGATAGGTATTGACATAAAAAATATACTATAGGAAAGACTTAACAAAGATTAAAATAGTGTTAAAATTCTTCACCAGTGAAATTGTTTGGGCTAATGTAAAATAATGACAATAACTTGAAGGAAATATTTTGTCTTTAGCTATTGTTATATAATTATATGTTTCAAGAAGAAAACAAACACGTTCTAATGGCACACTCAAACTTTGATTTAACTCTCAACGTAGCACATGTGCAACACAATAAAAAATGCTTATGTAGTTGTTAAGTTATTTAAAAAAAAATTAAAAGTTTTCCATCTTAATCAACAATCAATATTACAACCATCAATATTTTTTAATTTTATCAAAAAATATTACAAAATGAAGGGTTATAATAAACAAATTAAAATGGTGGATTTAAAATAGTGGATTCAGTAAGGTCAAAAATTTTGAAAATGCATCATTCCCTTTCTCTACAGTATACTGTTTCAGTTATATTTTGTAGCTCTCATTTATTTGAACTCTATAATAACCAGTTAGTTGTACAATGTTACTCTTATTTGATTTAAATAGCACCAATAATTGAGCGTGCAAATATTGTGTATAAAGAAATTATAACTTAATTTTCAAAATAAATTTTAGCTTTTAACACAATAGTTGGCGACCTGGCGGTCTAGGGGTAAGGTGTCAGGCTTCTATGCTGGCAGCCGGGGTTCAATCCTCGGTCGCGGCAAAGATTTATCTGATTACCAAACCCTTCCTTCACCTCTGACAAGACATCTTGTGAATGTGAGGAATGCCAGGCCTCCACCGTGGTTCGGATTCCACGTTAAACTGTAGGTCCTCCATTTCATCTCACAATCATCCTACCATTACACGTTAGCGTAAGTGCGTATAACCCGAGCGGGTAGTAAGACGCGGTGCTAATAATAATAATAAAAAAACACAATAGTTATATAAAAAGGGGCTACACAGATGTTAAATCAATTAAATTCAACTTTTATTATAATTATATCATATATATTATATGTACTGTACATTAAAAAAGCTACTTTTTAAAATATTGGTGATTGAAGTTTGATTCCAAGCTTCACGTATCTTTCTTGCTTTGGGCTTACGCCAATAGCACGTTATATATACGTCGGATGAAACGGAATGTTGGATAATCAGGACTCTACTGTAAAGTAAAAGTAAAGTATTGATACTTTTCCCATAATCTTGGTAATTAACTTAGAGTAGCGGATTGAGCTCTTTTTCCTGGACATAATCTCCTCAAACCTATTGCTCTTGGTTCTAAGAAATAACGAAATGTATATCTACTCTTATTGGATATTTGACTAAATCGAGTCAAGGATCCATAAGTAAACTTTTGTCGCGTTTTTGTTCTCTACGCCTCGAGTGTTTTTTGTAAAGTGTGCACTAGATACAAATTTAGCCTTGACCATCTAAAAGTTGATCCAGGTCGGTCTATTTGGGAGAAGGAGTAGGGAGACCTGATTAAAGACCAAAAAGATACCTTATTGACCTCATCGGCATAAACTTCAAAAGAACTGAAACCTTACTAACAATTTTTTTTTTTCGTAAGAGTGTGCTCATCGTTATTATTACGTTGACGGCCAAAGTTCATGTCTCTCCATCTCTTTTTTTTTTTTTATAATTGAAAGCTAAAACTTCGCTTTTGTTCTTATTTGGATGAAGTGTACAGTTGGTTTTACAAAAAAAGTATACCTAGCTAAATTTAAGTTTTATTCGATGTTGCTCCTTAGTAGAATAAATATTAAATTAACAAAAGCAAGATATTGATATTATTATGTTCAAACCGATTATATCTAAATACTATTTTAATATATCCACATTAACTCACCAAGTATTTATTTATCTATACCATGGCTTATTTATTAATTTAATTTGTGGTCAGGCATAATTCTTAAATCTATTCCGAGAATTATTGTTAATTTTAATAAATGAAGTTAATTTTTGCCAACCTGTGTCTATGTACTTCTAGTTTACCGTAAAAGGTTTACCATGCATGCTTCCACTATGGAACAGCTTATATGATAAGGACATGGTGTAACCCATCAAGGTAAGACTGATACCATCCAGAATAAATTAAGTGTACACTCCGTTTACATTGAAAGAAGGTGTTCTTAGCTTGGTGGATTATATTATGTCTTTGTCTTGTAAGCTACAGGATAGTATAACCATGCTATGTAAGATTGTTACCTTTAATTTTAAACTAAATAATATCTTATAGTAGTTTTGACAAATACTTTTTTAAACTCTTACAATAATATTATTCCTATTAATAGTTTATAAAATACATATTATTTTAAATATGAATTTAAATTAAAGATAATGAGAAATGTTTGACTATTGTTGGGATCCATGCGGCTGAGTTTATAAAAGTCTAAGGCACTCCATATATATTTCCGTTCGATTATAAAGTAATTTAATATTGATTATTTGTTTTTATTACTATCATAATATTAAAATTAATTTTGATAAGGCAAAGTGTGTAGAGTGGTAATTAGTGAAATATATTATTATTATTATTATTATATGAATAAATATATTATTATAATATTTAATGATATAATATTCTTAAAAGTCATTCGCTAAGTTTTATATTTATGTATGATTATATTTATTAAAAAATCATATTTAGTACAAAAAACAAATTAGATACAAGTTTGGAATAACAAATAATTTAATATATTTTGATAAATAAATTAACATGACCCAATTTGAAACAAATCTCCCTCAAATTATCAATTATTAATTGACATAAGCCCCTATTACACGGGGGAAAAAAAGCCCCAATATTTATAAGTATTTTCAATCATTGCACAAATTATTGTCGACATTATAACAATGGTAATTACGAATCAATTAGTTGGACGTTACACCTGTCATAATGTCTTTGATCAAACATAGCTATTGGTGTGATAACTAAGCTAATTTAGCACGATTAAATGCTCGATAGTAATTACCAAACTACGTATGATGACTATACATTATTACTATCTACCTGGCGTTATTTACATAAAGTGGACACCTCATTGATTATTGAATATCGTTCTATCATAAACATACATTTTTATTAATTGCCAAATTAATGATTGGAATTAGCTACTATCTGCTTCACAAAAAATATACATATTTTACTGTAACAATATTGTCTGATCAAACCAAACAATATTAATTTGTTCACTAATAGTTTAATTAAATCATGCAGTTAATGTAATCCATATTCTATTTATTACCATGATTAGAATTTGAAAGTAAATTAAAATTACTCTAACGTAGTTCAACAATTCCAATATTTTAAAACTCTGGTAAATTTAAGAATCTTCGTTTAAAAATTAACGATTAATATGAAATATCTATCTTTTTATTGAAAAAATAAATCAACAATTTTTATTACAGACTGCAACTATAGTATTGGAGTTATACATTTAATCTACTACATAAATGTTTCTTCTTAAATAAACCCATTGAAAGTTGGTTTGATGTGATTTCAATCCATCCGGTGCTGGGCATGTACTCAGCCTTTAAGCTGGTTAGTGATGCCTATACCATCTGGTAGAAATACTTTGTACTAGAGGAAATCAGAGGGTGCGGTGGCTCCCCGTTGGCTTTCACACTGAATTTATATGAGCGAGCTCGAAAGGGCCCATCAATTTTGCCGGGAAAGGTATTTTCACATAGCTCCCGGTTTATTTTACACGTTATAGGTCTAATCGCCATGGGACCGACGGCCTTACTTGCCCTCCTTAAGAAGTTGTAATACGTATTTTTATTACCGAAGAAAAGTCCATCAAGCTCAGCTGGGTTTGAACCATCAAACATCGAGACCTGAGACCTCAAGGCCACTGAGATCAACACCATGAAAATACTACTACTTAATTAAGAAGATTAGCCAATTGGCTACCAATAAATAATCCTTTTTGCAGCCTTTTCTGTAAAGTCATGGTAGGATATCGATTTTATTTAATAATATTTGATCCAATCGCGAATGTTAAAAAATAAAACACATGAGATATATATTTATTTTGTTGTATTTGTGTCATGAAAAAAAAACTTTGTCAGAAGATTAGCATTAAAACACTTCTTTAATCACTTGAGCCATGTAGATGTCCAGAGTTTACACAAAATCCCACACTCACATACTCGGCGAGTTATTTTCCCAAGCGTGTGTATGTGTGTGTGTGTGTAGGTACACGTGGGTAGTGCGTCAGTACCATGTGGACAGGGGCGGATGAAGGGAAAGAAGGGCAAGGGGGTGTTGAGGATAGAAGGGATTACGCAAACAAGACTAAGGTAAACAAGTAAACATAGTGAAAACGTAAAGGGGCATATGGCTCGTAACCCCTGCTTGACCAACCCCTAAAAATCCCTCCCCCCCCTAGAAACGTTATTACTAACCTTGCAGTAACTCCTGAAGGGTAAATATTACCCGGAACTTTGGTTGGTACACATTTGAGAGAGGTTAACTCCCTTTCTGCCCCCAATTCAACTCCTTGTATCTCCATAAAAAAAAAAGATCAGTCCAAACGACCACTTTACGGGATAAATGTGAACACAACAAAACGAGCGATAGTATCAAAATAGTAAATAATGTTTATTCTCAGAGATGAAACAGTATCTCTTGATTCTTTAATTAAATAACCTGAAGCGAGAACGTGGTAGAAACAGTTTGAATAGTAATAATATGTATCTGGTGTTTATCATTGACACAACCCGTATCGGTGGTCAAAAGGTCTAATAGGTCATTCTCACAATAGATTGGATTACCAATGAATGAAAGGGGGGGGGGGGGNGGGGGATTAGAATAACAGCTGGTTGCAGTGAGGGAAATGTTTCGTGAATGATTTCCCACTCACTATTCTCCCAAATTCGGGTGAAATTTACTCCATAGTCTACATTTGACATTTCTACCCCATTAGCATAACTATGCGGGTAGCTCTGACCGTGCCATCAAAGCTAATACTAGCATTTCACTACATTCCCATTATTATTTGACAGATATTGCCACTAACTACAAGTTGCAGATGTACATTTCATAGTTACACCTATGATTATGGTCCTTCTATAATTATTTTCAACTTTAGTAGCTAGTTTTTCTAGCACCACGGCTTACTACCCAATCGGATTATACGGTTATATACTAATTAAGCTATTAGCTTTAGGAATTAGAGAGATTAAATTTATAGGAAGTGTACCCACATTAGCATGGATGAATAGTAGAAAGTCATTTTTGAAAGATCACCATCAGTACACCCGACCGAGATTCAAACCTCAATCTCCCCGTCATCGGCAG
Organism: Timema douglasi; assembly: GCA_901482245.1. NCBI lineage: Eukaryota > Metazoa > Arthropoda > Insecta > Phasmatodea > Timematidae > Timema > Timema douglasi. The sequence goes on from CABEEJ010003370.1 coordinate 52,905, forward strand.
TCTAGTCTAATGCAAGAGTAGCGCGTTAGACCACGTAGCTACTTAGGTGGGTTTAGAAGTGTTTAGTATTGTTTGACAGCCTCTTTATTCTTGTGGGCAGATTTCCTGACTACAAATCAAAAGGTGCCGGGGTCGATCCCCAGTGCTTCTAAAATTTTTCTGCGAAACAGGGGATCTGGACCGGGTCAAACTCAGCCTGGTTAGGAAAAATGAGGATATACTTGAATAAATAAGTGGCAACTCTGGTTTAGAACATTGAGATTAGTGCCTGAAGGGTTTGTTAGGTTGACCACATGACACATTCTATTCGCAAATGTTAGCACTATAATCGATAACAGTAGCGACCGCTCGGTCAGTATAGATAGAATGTGGGCTTAGGCCCACACAATACTTTTTTTTTTTCAAAAATATTCTTTAAGTCGGACAAGTAATATTGACAATTATGTCAAAAAAATTTAAAAACACTTTATGCAAGGACTTACAGTAAATTAAATGATGTCTGCACTGGCACTATCTTTAAAAACCATCTTATTTATATTAATTACATATTGGAACTAGATAATACTATCCGCTAGTTAAATGCAATTTCAAATTCATTCAAGATGAAAATACCAGAAATTTGGAACCATACCTCAATTGCCTTACGAATGGAATTATATGGCAGCTAGAAAAATGCTACTTGATTTCTTATCACGTATTTATACGTCTAATTCATGTGAGTTACAGATGTCACTTTAGATCAGTGTTTTACAACCAGAAGGGTCACAAGTTTCAGGTGAGCTTCAATGCTTATTGAGTTTATTGCTTCATTAAAAAAGTGATTGTAATTATACAGATAGGTGCGAATTTCAAATTGAAATTAAACCTGATAAAATGATTAAAAAAATTGTTAGATTTTGTTGTTTAAGTTCTTTTGTTATTAAAATTTGACAGTCATTGTCTAACTTAGTGTGCCATAACATTCTTACGTATAGATGAGTGACGATGCTTGCATAGCTTCCAAAATATCAACCGGGCTTGGTGATACTCTTTTGAGACATCTTTGTTGCACTTTTATATTCATTATATAGGCAATTTATGATAATTAGGCACGTGAGATTAACTTCATGGTGGTTTAGTTTGTAGATGATGAGGTCAGTATTAAAATTCCCACGGGGGTTAATGTAGGTAATTTTTACTAAAGGATTTCACCCTTCTTTCACCATGCAAACAAAGGTACATTTCCTCTAAATTCTACCAGCCTCAAAAGTGTGATTAAAAGTGGATAGCCAGGGTGAGTAGTAAGAGTCAGTGAAAATAACAGTTTTTAAATAGAATATGACAACTTTTAGGTTATCAAGGTGATGCACGCAATGTTCTCAAAACAAAAATTGGGGACAAACCTTGCAAATGGCTGGAAGCCTCTCCGTAAGATATTATTATTATTATTATTATTAGGTGATTTGTATTAAGACTGGCCCATTACTTTTGTCAGTGAACCTGGGCCGCAAATGCGCCGTGTCCTCTGCCTCCTTCTTCAATTCCCGAGAATGTCTTTCTTCTTTCTTCCAAGTCATGCAAAATTTGAATCTTCCTTCTTCTTAAACTCCTATTTCCCTCAACCTTTCCTTCTATTAAGTCATGCAGAAGGCAGTTCCTCCTAAGGATGTATCTGAGCTAGTTTGCTTTGTACCGGATAATCACATCCAAAATTGTTCTATTCTCTCCTACTCTTCTTAGGACATTTGTCACCCTGTCTACCCACCTGATCTACTCAAGTCTTCTCCAGAACCCCTATTTAAAAGGTCTCCGAGTATATATTTTCCACCTTCCTAAGATTCCTAGTTTCTGCTTCATACAGTTCGGTGCTCAAAATATAACATTTAATATGTTTATTTCTCAGTTACAATCTCAATTTGTTTGTCAGAAGTCACATCTTCTGGTTAAAGGTTCCCTTGATCACAGTGATCCTCGACCTAATTTATTTGTTACAATAGACACCATTTGTTAGCAGACTTCAGGTAATTGAACTGCTCAATGCTTTCCCAACTATTGGTTTCCAATTTTTATTTTCATCGGATCGTCATATTTTTTAGATCACCATCACTCCTGACTTCTCTATGTTGCCCTCCATGCCATATCTTTTCCTTATCTCCACCTGCCGGTCCATAATTTTCTGCAACTTTTCTTCATTTTTGTCCAGCAATGATAGACCATTTACGATTATTTTATGTTGATGACTCATCATTAAGATATATCTTATATTTAACCATAATAGGCTTATAACACTAATGATATAATAAAATGTTATCAATATTGAATTCCAAGAAATATATATTTTCTAAATGATGCTACAATTGGCCATTCGTAAGAGAATAAAGTTATGGCTAAGACCACGAATACTAAGCTGTTTCAGCAGGTGATCAATTATTAACCATTAAAATGTGAATATAAAAAAAATGTTCTAAAAGGTGGACAAGAAACAACTTTAATTCAATCTATAGCTTATAATATAATCTTAGTAAAGTAAGACGAATTTTGGCTTACTTTTCCCTTTTTCTCTTGATGTTGCGAGCAAAGAGAGAATAATTGTCATGTGATTAGTGCGTCCAGACTCCTTACCCCTTTTCATCCCTTCCTTTTCCGCCATATTCTGGTATGCAAATAAGCAGCCACGTGATAGCGACGCCGCTTAGCGTTAATCTATTTAGTACCAACTTCCTCTTTCTCGTCCAGACTACATCCCCAGGCAGACAGGCTGATTATTCTTTTTTAGGAGAGCGTGAGGGTATAGGAGGAGTACAGGAAGTTAAGGGGGCTTGAGAAATTGGACATATTATGGCTGTAGACGTAGCAAACAAAATGATATTGCTGTTTTTAAGGTGCGGCAGAGGGGAGCGCAAGTATTTTTACAGTTTTTATAGAATTTAAATTTTTTGGCCAAAATAAATCAAATATTTCCCCAGTAGTAACATGGAGTTTAGTTTTCTGCACATGCTAATATCAACAGATCTTGAATATCTGTCAAGAGTATATTGGAATTTTGTCAAAATTTATTAAATAACGAGAAATGTTTTGACATAATTCCAGGACACCCTTGACAGATATTCAAGATCTGTTAATATCAGCATGTGCATAAAACTAATCTCTATGTTGCTACTGGAGAAATATTTTATTTATCTTGTAAAAAAAAATGTAATGGTATAAAAAATGTAAAATTACTTGCGCTCCCCTCTGCCTTACTTTAAGAGCTAAGGTTATATGACACTAGAACGTGGACAAACGGTCTAAATAAAAAGCTCATCTCGCCTCGTTTAATACAAACGATGAGATTGAAGTTCAGATACCAGCCACCTGTACTGAATGTTACTATTTCATAAATGGTTTCTCCTTCTATCTTCACGCAAATGCGGTTATATTTCCTCTAAATGTATGTCTTACTCATCCCTACGTGATCAGCGTAATTGTTAGACTACAAACTCACTTCAGTGGTTGAATGATCTAAGGTGGTGTTTTTCAAATGGTGTGCCACGAATGGTCAGCAAGTGTGCCGTGAATAGTTATCTGGTGTGTCGTGAAGAGTCATAAGGAGTGCCGTGGGAGTTTGTGGAAAAGACAAGAATAAGAGAGAGAGAGAGCGAGAGAGAAAGAAATTATGATCTTAGAAATGAATATTCAGCAATACAGTTAAAAATAAAAGAATGTATAAAATTACCCGCCTCGGTGGCGTAGTTGGCTAACGCGCTTGTCGTGTTGAGCTCGACTGCTGAGGATGGGGAGATCGAGGTTCGAATCTCGGTCGGGTGAACTGGGGGTGGTTTTTCCTAAATGGTTTTCCACTCTCCCTCCACGCAAATGCGGGTTCACTTCCTCTAATTCAACCTTCCCAATTCCTAATCCATTATAGTAATTAGTACTTAAAGCGTATAACCCGAACGGGTAGTAAGACGTGGTGCTAAATATTATTATTATTATAATAAAATTGTAGTTATTGAACTTTTAAACACAATCTTGAGGCATTTAATAGTCAATGCTTGATACTATGCTTTTAATGATAAAATCTCTTTTAAGAAACTGATGGGATGCCTTGACAACGTTAGCACCTTTTTCTGTTTAGCGTATAGGTTTAAAAAAAAGAAAGTACAAAATCCAAAACTTACCTGTAAAGCAGTGGGTCTGTAACGGGGTCAAACTCAGTCTCATGAAGACAAATGAGGAGCTACTTGGATAAAGACGTAGCAGCTCCAGTATGTGTGCCTACCACATGACACCCTCTATCCGAAAATGTCGGTACTATCATCGTTAATGGCTGCAGCCGCTTCAGGGTTCACACCATGGAGTTTTTTTAAAAAGAAAATCGTTAGCCTAAGGCGTCAGTCTTGAAATAAACAGGACGACCGATTCCAGTTGGTTGTTCCGTTTTTTTAAAAAATAGTTTTTACTCTTTCTATCTCCAAGTGAATTCATGAACACTTTCTATAAATTTAAACTTGCTCTTACCAAACACATTAGAACAATTGTATATACGGCTTCTAATGAATTTTTATGATTCATTTTAAAATGAAACTTTTAGCATAATATAACGACAGTGAATATATTTCTTAACTGAGTTAGAAGAACAGGATTAGACTTAATTCAAGAAAATGTGTCAGCCAGGTTCCACCTAGTGCGAGAACAGAGAAAAAAAATTAGTAAAATAGCTCATAAAATAAATCAACACGTAAGCTTCTTTGCATTGATATAATCATCTAAAGAGGGATTTTGTTAGGAAGAAATATTTAAAAAATAAAACAAATATAATTGAATTTAAAAGAAAAATTACAACATGGAGACGGGGATCGAATTTTGAACGTTTGCTTTGTGCGCCAATGTTTTACCACCATGCCATCCTATTATATAATGTTCTGTGATTCCTAATTTTACTATCTAAAAAATGCGCCTGTTTATAAAAAGGAACAAAAATACACTGGTTCATAACCTATTTTATAACAGGTCCCATGGTATAGTGGTCAGTGCATCTGATTGCAAACTTAAGTGTCTCGTGATCGATTCCTAACTGGTAGCATTAGTATTTTCTCCGAAAGAGGAATAATCCCAACATTCACCACGGTCTGGTTGGTTAGTCTTATCTAATCATTAGTTTCTACTAGATCCATATCCTTCTACTCACTATCACCTCATCTCAACGGGAAATGAAGAGTACTTCCACTGGGAAAAAGTTTATAACAATTTTTTACATTGGGCATCCCCTGGGCAAAGATACATAATTACGGTCTAATCTTACCACTAATTGTGCTACTTATAATATAGCCCAGATATGCAAAAAAAATTGTAAAAGTAATACAGTCAACTCTTGATTCTACGAACTTTCACGGTTCCCTGGAAAAGGGTCATTATTTCGAAGGGGTCGTTATTGGAATTTTAACAGATTTTGTTCCATCCCTGATCTTCATACGAAAAAATTGCATTTTTTAGATAACACGTGAAAAAGTAAATAAAATATAATCTACCTATTTCTTAAATAAGTTCATTATGGAGGCCTGCTTCTTCTTAGAGCCAGTTTTCTCGACAGAGTCTTTCAAATTGTAGAACTAGGACCACAGAATGACAAAAGCAAGCCTGAAGCGTGATGTAGCGGCAGTCGCGTGCGGGGAAACATTGTCTTGCTTGTGGGAGGGGGTGGGCAGAGTCAAGTGCTAATGGTTGGAATTGATGAGGTGGTGTCTTTTTTTATACCTGACCCACCCCAGTTACTAGTAATACATCGCTCACAAAGATAATTGCAACGCAGTGACCTAAATACAACTCACACATTTTACAGCCGATTTCCTTAAACTTTTCAACCTTTTTTCCCGCATTTTTCACGGTTCCCCAAATAAGGGTCGTTACTTCGAGAGGGACGCTATTCCCGGGGTCGTAGAATCGAGAGTTGACTGTAGACTGTATCTGTTTATTTGTATTAAAATATATTTTCATTCGACTACCCTAAGATTGGAGGATATGGTGTGTTGCAATACACGTTTAAGATACACCACTAAGAAAGGGGCCTATAATCTATCACAAATTTGCAAATTTCATATTATATTAGTTAAAACAATACAAGCCATGTCCATTTTAAGTTTGTAAGTTATCTTTGTTTCAAATAAATAGCTTGTTCTATATCTTATAATAAACCAAGAATCAAATAAATGCTGTATTGGTATTGGTTGTTGACCGTACATTTGGCAACACTGCTACCAGAGTTTCAATTTGTTGCACAAGCGACTATAAAACGCAATTCTTATTCCCCCCTCCCTCCCTCCCCCCCCAACATCCGACCATCACCTCCCGACCGTCACCTCCCATTTCTTCTGGTCCGTGACACACAATTATAGGAAGCCCATTACATCTTTAACATCCTCCGTACTAACCTGAAGGGGGGAATGGTGACCTTGGTTACTCTGTCTCCCTCTCGCCCAAATCACGCGGCGGACATGAAACAAAACACAAACGAGACTCACGAATCCAATTTTACCTGTCCTTGTCTAACAAGCCTTCTTCTTCTCTGACTCTCTCGTACACACCTCTGGCTAACAATTTAAAAAAATTAACATTGGAGGGGGAAAAAAAACAAGATGTACTATTAAGGTGGAAACTTACTGCTGAGCACCCAAGAGCTGCTATCTATCGGTCTTAGCTTGAAGCTTCAGTACAATATTTCATAGAATGGGAATTTTAGAAACACAATATTCTTTTGGTCAGCTTTGGAAATATTTTACCATATCATCTGTGTTGTTTTTAGGTTTTTGACGGTAACCTGGCGGTCTAGGGGTAAGATGTCAGACTTCTATGCTGGCGGCCGAGGTTCGATCCTCGGTCCCGGCAAAGATTTATCTGATTGACAAACCCTTCCTTCACCTCTGACAAAACATCTTGTGAATGTGAGGAAAGCCAGGCCTCCACCGTGGTTCGGATTCCACGTTAAACTGTAGGTCCTTCATTTCATCTCACAATCACCCTACCATTACACATTAGCGTAAGTGCGTATAACCCGAACGGTGCTAATAATAATAATAATAATAATAATAATAATAATAATAATAATAATAATAATAAATAGGTTTTTGACAGTGTCTAACAAAAATGGGAGTGGCAGATCACGTAACTTGACACTATGAGCACGAGAAATCAAATCTAGTAACTTTTCTGTCACATATGATTCTTTCTATAAAAACTAAATTTCATATAGAGTACTTCAAGTTTTATTTTTAAAACAAATCTAAATGTGTGTACAATATTTTCCCCCTCCCGTTCTTTGTGATACACTAGACATCTTCTCAATTGCAGTCTTAACTTTCTGCACATTCAAAATAAGCCAATTACCACAATAGTAACTGTACGAAGTTTACGAAAACCAAATTAGATGAGTCTGTCACCGTTTTCCGCGTGACCACCAGTAGGGATACACAGCTATTAACGGGCGTTCTCACCTGTGTGTGCTTTTTTATAAGGAGATCTACTAGCAATCCATAAACATATATGTTTACAAAAATTAATCTAAAAACTTGTGATACAATCATACCACCATTTTGGAATAGCACTCTCACATTCACATTGTCCAATTGTACACCAACCGCGTCCTCACAAGAATCCCTAATACATTTATCCATAAAAACATTAAATAACCATGCAGACGTAACACAACCTTGTCTTAACACCCTGGTTTTGTTAATGTCATACCATTCGCGCGAAGCACCATCCACTCTAACGTACGCTTTAATTCCAGCATGCACCACCTTAATTGCATTCACTAACCATGCATACACACCATACTCTCTCCAAACATTCGATAACATACTCCTATTCAAATGATCGTACAATTTCTCCAAATCAATGAATGCACAAAAAAACCTTTCTTTCTCATTGCATTGCCATACATTTTTCAATCATTTGTTGCAATGCAAATATCTGGTCCATACAGCTTGAAACATACAACATGAGACCACATTTCACCCTGTAAATCTTGTCCGCGGTATTTCCACGCACCTTCTCAGTTAAGAATCTCTCAAGAACATTGCCTGGAACATTAAACAAACTAGTTGCCCTACATTTCTTAGATTCACTCTTACTGCCTCTGTACAAAGGAACAATATCATTCTTCCAGTCATTAGGAACGTTCGAGATCCCAGCACACACATTGAACAACTCACACAATCTGGCAGGTAGTACCATGCCTCCACGCTTTAACATTTCAATTTTGCGATCCCATCTACATATATTATATATATTGCACGTAATGTTCACTCACGATTATCCAGTCTAATTGTTATCAGAGAATGCACGGGTATTTGAAAACATGGATAATAGAATACTTAATTTATGCATACAGTAAACTCCCGAATATCCAGGTTATTCATAAATATATATTTATTGCACCCTCCTCCCCCTATGATGTATTGCATGTCGAGTAGTATTATTTATTAGGTGGAACCGAAGAGGGAAAACATATATTTCTATTTTTAACATCTTATGAATAAGGCAATAAACAAAGCAATTTTTCTTTCTGGGTCGTTTCTAACTAAAACCTATGTTAAAATGGTGTGAAAGTTCTCGACAGTCTTGTTATATTTGACGGCTGGTTTTTTCCCCCTTTGTGTAAGGGAAGCAAGGTTGAGGGGTGAAAAGTGGCAACAGTCTTTAAAAAAAAGAAACACCCTCCTTTACCAACACCTTTTCATATTTTTTTCTCACCGCTCAAACACTTTACAAAATAGACTCATTCGGGGAAAAAATGATATATGCTTCTTATTTTACAAATGTATATTTTTATGTGATTTTATAGCTCAAATCTGAAAGCACGCAGATTAAATTTCATACTCATCAAGTCGGGTTTACCAGTAGCACAATGTCGGGGTTTGTATATTGGTCGAGTGTAATAAAACTTATAAATGAATTTCCACAATATATCCACACAAACGCGGGTGTTATTCCTCTAAATAACACCTTATTTATCCTTTATACACTAGCGTAATTATGATTCTGGTTTCCAAGGAAAGGTGGTAAAACGCGGAGTTGAAAATAGATTAAAACTGAGTTGAAATATGATTCTTGTAAAAAATTTAAATATCTTGAAATCCAATACGCTTATCACCCAATCATGATAAGTATCTAAAAAAAACAACACAAATAACATTTTAATGCTGTCAATAAATACATTCTTACTTCTGTATAGTATGATTTTGTTATTTTGCAAGGAATAAAACCCAGGACCTTTGCTTAAAAGCTTAGAGGACCACTTCTCTTTGAATGCACTTACGTATATACCATATGGCCATAGAAACGTGAATATTCGTAGCTGCACTTAAAAAGGTACACCACCTAACACTATCTTGAGCTAGTTCTATCCAGTCCATCTCATTTCACACTCTATTTTTCAAATCTATTATAATGTCACTCTCCCATCTGCATTTAGGTCTTCCCAACGATTTCTTACCATCTGTTATACCATCCAATACCCTGAACATGGATCTAGATTATCCCATTCACGCTGCATGCTCTGCCGACCATAATATGTGAGGCATGATCATCCTAACAATATATTATGATACATACAGGGTACGTAACTAATCAATATGTAACCTCCTTCACACCTCTGTAGTCTCACCTCTTTTTTGACTAAATCGCTGCCTAGGCACCTTCTGTTCGAGAACCCTAATTTTTTTTTAAAACACATAAGTTAGGAGGCCACATTTCACAACGATAGATAACAAGCAGTGAAACTATTTTGAATGAACTAAAAAACTTATTTGAAACATTTAATAGTTTAGTAATTTTATTCCTCCTTGTATAGGTCAAATATTTGTGCAATTTTGTACAAATATTGTTTAAATATATTAACCTGATTATTTCGGTGCTATAAGAATGAAAATGATAAAAATGTATTCTATAAATTATATACATCCGGTCATCGTATCATAAAATATGTACTAAAATGATTATTAATAGAGGGAATGTTAAAGAGAAATAATAAAATGTATATATAGAAACAAGTAATAAATAATTTGTAAGCTAATAAGAAACAATAAAACACATTACAACTGATCAGTGTAACCTGCGGCTTGCCTCTTATTATGGTGGTTTGCATTCCAAACTACTAATATAGAGCTCCAAAGTTCAATTCCCGACATAACCATAGGCATTTTCCCTTGAGTGTAGCTACTCCTATGATTGCCATGTTAGTGTTAGTTAGGTTAAACTTAGCTTTATGACTTCTATTGCTGCCAGAAAATCTCAACGGGATGATTTAGTCGCACCTACTTGGGGCCCCAACCCCAGAAGGTGGTTACATGTCCCCCACTGCCAGTAGAAGACCATAATTGTATAGCCAACACACCAAGGTGCCCCAACCCCAGAAGATGGTTACATGTCCGCCACTGCCAGTAGAAGACCATACATGTCTAGCCAACACACCAAGGTGCCCCAACCCCAGAAGATGGTTACATGTCCGCCACTGCCAGTAGAAGACCATAAATGTCTAGCCAACACACCAAGGTGCCCCAACCCCAGAAGATGGTTACATGTCCGCCACTGCTAGTAGAAGACCAGAAATGTCTAGATGACAAGTCCTGTTGGCATACGTTAGTAATATATTTTTTCTTTCTCGCTATATTACAGTTAGAGAAAGTATTGTGATAGTCAAAAAAATCGAACTCGAGATTTTGATGAATGTCGACGTTTCATGACCCCCCAAATCTGAAAAAGGGGTTTTTGAATGTATGCCTGTGTGTCTGTCTGGCTTTACCTCCAACTAAAGCCTAAACTATTTTACCGATCAGGATAAAACTTGGTATCTAGAGTTTCTATTAGGTTGCCCCAAAGGGTTTTTGGAATTGGATATCTAACCCTAAAATTAAGGGTAGTTTACCGAAGGGCAAAAAGATAAATAGTTGATTTTTTTCAAAATCAGCTTTAACGATTTTGAATAAATTTCATTTTTAAACATTTTTAAATATTCCCAACAAAATGACTACTCTCAATATTTCGGTAAAAAGACTTTAAGGGCTCCAACCTGATGCATAAATTATATTTTTTTTATCATATCTCCGAAACCATTTGAGATATGAAAGTATTTATCATTACAAATATATAGTTATATTTATAATACAAATAGTTAATACGAAGTATAGTTTTATAAAACCAATAACTTTAAAGCTATACGCAAATATTTATATTTTTTAACTTTTTGAAAAACAAATAAAGTATTGCGACCGTAAAAAAATCTAACCTTAAATGTTGATGGATGTCTACGTATCATGACACCCCGAACCCTGAAAATTGGTCTTTTCAATGCCGTCTGTCTGTGTGTCTGTTTAAACTTAAAATTAAGAGTAGTTTAATAATGGTTGAAGAGAGAAAAAATAGATTTCTTCAAAATCGGCTATAACGATGTTGATTGAAATTCGAATCTACTCGTTGATTAAGATTACAATTAAACTGGCCATGTTTATTTCCCATGGAAATGACTTTTAGGGTATTTTAAAGAATCAGAAATTTCATTATCTCCGCCACTATTTGAGATACTAAATAACTTATCATTGCAAAATTGTAGTACTATTAGAAATCAAAAAACTTTTATATGTAATATGTTTTTATAAAACCAACAGTTTCTGAGAAATTGGTAAATATATTAATACAACTTTGTAAGCTTAAGTTGCAAAGAGATACTACTTAAGTTTTAACGCAATAATTCTCCAATGCCATAAAGTAATTAAATATAAGTAAGTCTCTCAAAAAGTTTATGTTGTTTTTCCCTAAACCTCTTAGGAGAAATGTTTGTACAACAATGATCTATATCCATTTTAGACTCAATAGTCAATATTTACATTTTTTATTGTTCAAAATTTATAAATGAGGAATTTAATAACAATATGATGACTTGAAGATGTGCAACACCCAATAAAATGTCGAAAATTTTAACCGGAAGTCGAAATTTTGATACTAAGTGTTGACCCTCGTTGATCCAATATTGATATTTTTCGGTCCAAACATACAAATGAGGATATTAATTCTTTAAAAATAAAAAATAAAATTTAAAACCGGGACTCAAAAGATGTTTTAAATATATATAGTGCAATATATTCTTGGGTTTGCTAGTTTAATTATTTCGTTTCATATATATTACGAGTTTTGAGTAAATATCTCAATTTTTAAACAATATAGCGAGATAGACCGTGCGGAGTTCCGTACCATTTATTTTAAATGTCTTCACTTTTATTAAATGTCCTCATTTTTATAACAATGAAAAGTCCATGATGATAAATTTAGGAGCCTATAGCCCCATCCTAAATCTGCCTTGAGTTTCTCCAAATATATAGTATTATCAATGATTTTTTATTGTATTTACGTCGTCTGGAGTTCAAGCTCTAAGATGATTATTTATTGTCATTGTTATGAAAACATATGAGGATTATTGGTATTATAATTACTATATTAATTGAATTAAGAACTATGTGACATATATTGCGCTTAAATTATATTTGAATTGTTTTGAATTTATATATTAAAATTAATTTGAAATTTAACGCTCTCCTTACAGATAAAATGTCTGTGGACGCTCTTAGGTATTCTAGTCTTGGTTAAAATATTCATAAGCGCTGGGTCTTGAACAGTAATCCAACTTTGTATGTGTTGATAAGCAAGTGTGTTTAGAAGCTTAGAATTGTTCGGTGGACGTAATTTACTTAGCTGTTTATAGAGTGCAGTGCTCTACTGTTTAAAACAATAGTAACACTTCAATGGTAACACTTCTAAACTTGGACAAAACAAAAGGGGGTAGTATTCAAACAGATGTATGTGTTGGTAGGAAGTTGGGATTACAAACTTTGAATAGTTCAGTAGATATAGTTTATTTAGCTGGAGAGTACACTGCAATAAGGTTTATAATAGCACTAAACTATCTTTCATTAGCTAAACATTGTCTAAGGCACTACGCACGCATAACTTGACTTCCAAATACGAGGAGATCGGTGTTCAATCCCAGTCGAGTGTACAGAGGGTCATTTTTCATAAATTGTTTTACACTCTACCTTCACGAGAATATGGGTACACTTTCCCAAAATTCAGCCTTCCTAATCACTAGCACATTAGTGTAATGAGTACATATACGTATAGCCCAAACGGGATGTAACAGGTAGTGCTAAAATAAAATTAAATTAAAAACTTATATTATATTGTAAAGTTATCAGATTTTTTATTGAGATATGATTTTAATAATAATAAGATGTGAATAATTATTTTAATTGGTGTTTATGTTACTTTTATCCTAAGCTCTCCACCACAGAGCTCGCAAACCTTAACTCAACATTTCCATTTTTTAAAAGATCTTTTTTTTACACAACCGAGGGGAATACCTTTTTTATTTCTACTTGAATGATTCAGAGTGGTATCTACTTCATCTTATAACAGTAACAATTGGATTTTACATGAATTTTGAACAACTCAAAACAGAACCGTTGTCTAGTGTTTCTCCAATAAATTATCATGAAATGTGGCCAATCGACCCAGGGCGGGATAAAAAGTATTATATTGTGCTCGCTTCTACTTATTTATTTCAACGTGGTCGCATGGTGGGGAGTGACTTGGTAATCTCTCATGAAGCTAGATTAATTCTTAGCAGCCCGTTTTGAAGAGCGGTTAAAATATTTAAAAAAAACAGTTGTATTTGTTTATTAGTTTTAATTGATAACCCGCCTCGGTGGCGTAGTTGGCTAACGCGCTTGTTGTGTTGAGCTCGACTGCTTAGGACGGGGAGATCGAGGTTTGAACTGGGGGGGGGGGTTCCTAAATGGTTTTCCACTCTCCCTCCACGCAAATGTGGGTTCACTTCCTCTAATTCAACCTTCCCAATTCCAAATCCACTAGAGTAATTAGTACTTAAAGCGTATAACCCGAACGGGTAGTAAGACGCGGTGCTAAATTTTATTATTAGTTTTAATTGTTCAATTTTTACACCAAGTCTTACTATTCTTATAGGCTATACAAATAATGTAGTAAGACTGAGGAAGGTAAAGTTGAGAGGAAATATATCCACATATACGTGAAAAAGAAAGTAAAACCATTTAGGATAAACACCTTTGTACACCTGAGTGAGGCTTGAACCCCCATCTGTAATACTACTTACGACACATTCACGTTAAGCTTAATCCGGCTCTATAACATTTAATTTTGTATCTATTTAGTAGATAGGTATTATTAGTAATACTATTATTAGTCTAGTGTCATTGCAGTGTAAGTTTTGGAAAATTGCTTGAAAATTATATACATTTATATTATATCGTGAATAATATATTAACCAAACAATCCTGGAAAATATCTGAAGATTAAAATATACAATTTATTTTAAAATTCTTTAATCTCACTTAAATTTAATGTTAAACTAGAACTGAATGAAACAACAATACAAATCGAACTATTTGTAAGAAAATGCAATAAATTAAATTAAAAATAAATTATAATGTGTATGTATAGCTAAACAAACTGCAAGTTCCCGGCACTATACAGGTGAAGTTAGTGGTATTTATAATATTTATTTGGATTACCTGCCACACACACTGAGCGTGCCAGCTGGAGACACGGCGGGACACTTGGGCAAACGCATACGCACAGAGGCCCTCATTTGTTCGGGAAATGCGTGTGTGAGTATGGGTAAGACGCTTATTCGGCCAAACATTGAATTTGTATGTAAGAATCGACAGGTTAGAGTTTCTTATTAATTACTTAACAATTTGATTGTAATTTAAAATGTTAACTGTGTTCTTATTTTCATTGAAAATGACATATTGTTTTAGTTACTTCTATATGTTTCTAACCACCTTTCCTGTACCTTATTCCAAATATTATACAACTACCTCATAGAGCAAAAAGAGGTTTTCCTTATTGATATTAACAATATATTTGTAAGCCATTCAATTCTTTGAAAAATAAAATATGTAAATAGTTTTATAAACATGTTTCTCTTATCTTTTCTTTAAAATTAGAATTCAATTTAACTAATTTAATTATTTTGTTATAAACAATAACACAACCTTGATGATTTCATTTCACACATAGTGAATTTAATGGTAAAACCTTGAGAACCACTGGTTTTAAGATGGATTTAAGCTATAGCCTACTACATTTTTCCTCGTGCGTTTCGCACTGTGAGCTATACTAAGCTGTACGTTGGATGGTTTAGTAGAGTAGTTTCAATCGTAGGACCAGCATGGACTTCTATGGTTGTATCGGTGAAAATCTTAATAGCTCAAATTATTGTGGAAGTGATAGTGATGAAGAGGAAGGGTTGTTGTTATCAGCAGTGATGGATGAAAAAGAAAATAAACGATTCTAGGTACTTAATATATGACGTAAGAAGCTAAATTTCTTGATGTCAGAACTGAAATGTGAGTAGGGAAAATCAAGAAAACATTTTCAGTTAACTGAAGCAGAACTTTAAAATCTTCTCGCTCACATTAAAGCCAAAATCCATAAGAAGGGCACTGGTTGGTGGAAGGCCATTTCCCTAATAGAACGACTTTCTGTATGCTTAAGATAATGAGGTACTATAACACCATTTACAGACTTAATGTTTTCCAATTATTTTAGGATTTCTTCCTTAAAACAACATATAATGAATTACAAGGGAATGTCAGGAAGAACAAAAATGTGTCCCGGTTGCTGATGATGGTTTGGTGAGGGGTATTTGCATTCAAGTGATTACTGTTCATTTCGATCCCTTACCTCATTAGAAATTTAGCCAAAAGGGCTTGGTTGTAGCTGATTGTGGGGATTGAAAGGAGACAGACTTGCTGAAGTTGAGTCAAGACTGAAAGATGAGCTGCCTGAAAGGCTTTCCGACGAAGTAGAGAAGCATTCTTCTTCAGCGGATGACACAACTTTGAAAATTGGTCATTTGACTTTCATTTGGAAGTAAAGAGGACTTTTTTTTATTGTGTCACACATGGAAAGTAGTCCAAGGTATCCCGTTCTTTCACTAACTCATTACGTTCACGAGTTTTTGTAAGACAAGCAATCACTTTGTCAGAATTTAAATTTTGTGGGGATGTTGCGAATCTTTAAGTTCTGTGCACAGTTGCCAATATCATCCTGGCGAATATTCCTTGTTTCGTGGCTTTCCTCTGTAGGGTTTTATAGAACACTTATCTGTAGAGATTCGTTGACATGTACAGATTCTTGAATAGGAGATAGATTAGTTTGGTTCCTAAAAAAAGAAAACTCAAAGAAATTGTAGCATTATAATCTGCGCTATTCTTGCTAACAAAAACAAAACAACAACAAAAAACATAAACACAGCTATAAGTTCTGTAAAGAACGAATAAAGCTTCTTTAGTGATAATAAGTCTAATATTGCATTTGCCACAGGTAAAATAATAGAATTCTAAAGGCGACGACGAAGTATAGTGAATTTCTGTATTATTTTAAAGTGTATTTAATTGTTAACATTTTTTTTTTTGTCCATGGCAATTGTCAGTGTAAGATTATTATTTTAGTTTACATTTTTATCAAACAAGATGTTGGGAGAGAACTTTACATTCAACATTAAACACATTAAACGCTTAAACTCTTTTCTTCAGAAAATATTTTTCTGTCAAATTCACCCGAAAAATATCTACGCCAAAAACATATTTACAGCGTTCAAAATTATATCGAGCTAAAATTGAACTTCGTGATTTGGGGCCCATGACAAAATATGTAATTTACTATAGAAAGCTCATATTTATGTACCCAACTTGAGTTTTCAGTGTACAACAGCTTTAAAACTTACATTCCTAAAAAAGGAGTAAGAACTAGATTAATGTGGAAGTGAGAGTTTGCAGAACAGTTTAGTTATAAACTCTAAGGTTTTTTTTTACTATTCTTAAACTATACACATAAAATATTCCGTGTTATATCACGAATGTTGGTATGCTTTGTTGCGTGCACACAAATGCAAGTGACAGACACACATACATGACAGGACAAAGAGGGAAAGTAGATTAATAAACAAAGGGACTATTGAAGTTAAAGGATAGTTTACTTAGACTCTTGTAGAAAAATAGGGTAGAAGGAACTCCAATTTGCTTTTTTTAAATACCACTTATTATTATTTTTGCAGCTTATTCAATCTTTTATTCTTTCTGTCGACTTGGTAGCTCCCTAAGGTATTCTCTAAGATTTTTACATTGTACTTTCATGATCTTAACTGGAGCAATATTTTTTTTTTTTTTTTTTTNGTCACATCAATTGGCTACAGCTACATAATTGTTGCTTCTAGGATACATAATATAATCTGTGAGTTAAGAAACATGAAGTATCTGTGAATCACATGAATAGTTTCGTTTATCTTTCTTTGCGAGGAAAAGTAAGCATATCGACTAGTCTAGACTCACAATACAGAGAAAACGTTAAAAGAACACAATACTCTGACAAAAATAGGCACATATTAAAAAGGTTGATTTCATGTGTTAAATTATGTGGTATTTTGAATTAACTCTCAGAGGTCATGACGAATCAGTATCATCTACAAATCCTGGTGTATACAGATTCTACAATGAAATACCATTTAGAATCGGCCACTGTATTCAAAGGAACATTGAAAAAATTACAAAATGACATACTGGACTCCATGCTTAATGTCTGCAGGGAGGCTATAGAAAAGCAGATACGAGATTCTGAATTTGTAGCCATCGAATGTTACGAGAAAACTGATGTAACGAACCATTGTCAGATGGTATTAGTTTTTAGGTATGTGTTTGAGGGGATGGCTTGTGAGAGGTTTTGGGGTTTCTTGTTCCTGAAGGAAGATGTGCTGAAACCTTAGCAAAATGCACAATAGACCACATCGATCCTCGTCTAGACACTTCAAAAGGAAGAGTAATAGCACAGACGCATGCTGTTGATAATTTTATGAGTGGCTTTGATGGGGGTGTACAGGCCAAGATTAGAGAAACATATCCATTTGACTATTTTGTACATTGTTACGTTCATCAGCTAAATTTGATATTGGAAAAAGTAACAAGTGAAAAAAGCAAGGTTCAAGGTTTTTTCAAACCTTTCTGCCATACCCTCATTTTTTTCGCACTCATCTCTACGATCTGACGTTTTAGAGTAAATAGTACAAGTCAGACTACCCAGAGATGCTACAACAAGATGGAACGACTACATTCAAACTGATAACGTTGTGTACGACAGTAGAAATAAGTTGGAGGAATGCCTCGAAGTTCTTGAGGAGAAGTGCGTAAACAAACTTACTGTTAACGAAGCGAGTATCCACAGAAGAGTTTTTCAGGACCAAAATTTCATGTTCTGGCTAACTTTTTTCCACAAAATTTTACCTAACGTAGATTATTTGTACCAAAAACTACATACTAGGAACAGAGACAGTTTAATGTGGCAAAATCACATTTGCATTTTTGAAAATGAGATGCAGAAACGCAAGGGAACGAAATAGAAAAGCAAATTAACGAAGAGTTCCCTGAACAACCAAGAAATAAAAATAAAAACTCCTGTCTGAATTGGGACTATTATAAATACAACAGGACTTTGACACTAAAAGAGCAATACAACTATTGAACTTCATGGAGAAAAATAACATTATTTAAGTTTTCAGTGAGGTGACAAAGCTTCTAAAAATTATCTAACGACCCCAATGACGTCTGCTGAATCTGAACGTAGCTTTTCAGCACTGAAAATAATAAAAATTTTCCTAAGAAAAACAAGGACAAAAGACAGATTGAATGCTTTAGCGATGGTTGCCACCAACAAGGAACTTATCACACAAATGAAGCACTTTGACGACAGACCTATGGAAAAGTTCATTAACTTAAGGAGAGGCGTATGAACTTCGTATATATATATATATATATATATATATAATCTCTTTGTTTATTGTGTAATAAGTCATTTCTCGCAAGTGTAAATAATGTAAATATTGTTTATACTACATATTAATATTTTGAGCTTGTGAGAACATGGAACATACGGACCTATATAATCATGCACATTACACAGCTGCAGAGTTTCTACAACAGATCCACGTTATTTGGGGTAAGTTTAATTGTTTTTATCTTTGCATGTTGTTTGAAATATTAATTTTTGAGTTTAAATAAATGAATATTTAACAAAATATTTTCCCAAATTTGTGTCTTATTTTAAATGTATTATTTAGAAATAATTAATGAACTTAACACGCCGCGACCTCCAGTTTCTAAAGTTACGAGCCGCCAATGATGCCTATACTTACAATTGAAATGTGGCGAAGAAATGAAAAATACTTTAATGATTTGTGTAATTTTTTAAACAATGTAGTGGCTTTAGAAGGAAAACTTGTTCATATCAGGGCACAGCAAGAAAGTGGTTCCTTATTCCTCAAGTATAAATTTGTTTTTAGGTTGTTCTGTCAGTTGTTGATGCTCGAAATCATTTCCTGGTAATTGACATAGACTCTAAAGAAAATAACAGTAATTGAACCCGCTTCGGTGACCTCGTGGTCTAACGTGCTACTATCGACTGTAAGCTAGACAGGCGAGATCAAGGTTCAAATTTCGGTTGAAACTCTACCTTCACGTGAATGTACAATTACTTGAAATAAAACCTTTCTAATCCCTAAAACCACCAGCGTAATTAGTACATAAGAGTATAACTTGAATGGGATACGCAAAATAAAAAGAAGTGGTAGCGGAATGTTTTCAACTAGTGAGTTGTGAAAAGCACTCGGAGTAGGTAAACTACAACTACCTGCTTACAGACCAATATCTGTTGTTGGACCACCTGTGCATCTTGTATTGGTTATCGACGAAGCTTTCCCATTAAAGTCAACCTTGTGCGAACCTGCCTTGGAGAAGAAGTATTATCATTCTATAAGGAATCTACAGCTATCTCCTGAACCACGCTCGTCGTGTAAGTTGAAAACCCCTTTGGAATACTGATTTATAAGTTTAGCGTGTATGACCGCACCTTTGGGTGTGATGTTAAGCTGATCAACAAAAGGGTAAAGGCTACTTACTCTCACCCTTCACAACTTAACAAAGAGAGAAGGGCTTATATCTTGGGAGTGTCATGTGACACAATAACTTAGGAAAAACAATGGAACTTAGATAGTAGAGTAAACTCACAGTGATTACAGCCTTTGGAGTAGCAAGGAGCAATGGCTGCACAACAGGCCTACCTAACACGGCAGAAATACGAAGACTACTTCAATAGTCGGGAAGGTGCTTTTGAATGTCAACATTCTTACGTTACAAGAGGCAAACTTCATATCTGAGAAAACTTTCCTTTTGAAATTTCCATGGTTCAGCTATTCGTCCTGCAGCAATAAATGAGAAGAAGGATATTAATTAATGTACGAAATAAAATTTTGGTTATTTTATTACTAATTTAAAAGAAACAGTATAATAATGTGTAACACATTATTGTGTGTTTCAATTAGTATGTAATAAAAATATATATGTTAAATAAATATTCAGACTCTTCTCCGTGTAGCAATGAGTGTAACTAAATTTAAGGAATATCCTCTGATCACTTTGAAACATCTTTTTTTAAATGGTAAAGTTATGATAGTTATTTTTTTTAGCACCACGTCTTTCTACTCATTTGGGTTTTACACATAAGTACTTATTACACTAATGGGCTAGGAATGGTAAAGGTTGAATATAGAGGAATAGTACCCGTATTTTCGTGAAAGGAGAGTGGAAAAACATTGTTGAAAAACTGCCCTTAGTACATAGAACAAAAATTCGAACTTCAATTTCCCCATCATCGGCAGTTTAGCCTACTGTGAAAGTAGTGCCCTAGACCAAGCGGCCATTAATGTGGGTAATTATGTTATTGTGTCATTTTTATTACTTGTAGAAAATACATTTTGGTGTAATACTTTATAATGTGTTTTCTTTTACCAGTATTGAATCTCTTTCCAGAACAGCCTATTTTCTTTCTTTATGTGATCTTTGTATTCAGTTGAGTACGTGTCATAAAAGCACGGATATTTCCCTAACTTTTACTGACAGTTCCCACAAAACACACATTATTTAAAATAAACCTACATACACGCTCTTCAAGATAGCTCACGTTTACCAACCCCACTGATTAGACTACAATGTGACTATAGCTGGGTAGAGGTTGGTGGATGGTCGATGTGTGCATGCGCAACACAGCATTTAACAAGAGTGAGGGTGACCTGGTGGTCTAGGGGTAAGGTGTCAGACTTCTGTGCTGGCGGCCGGGGTTCAATCCTCGGTCCCGGCACAGATTTATCTGATTACCAAACCCTTCCTTCACCTCTGACAAGACATCTTGTGAATGTGGGGAATGCCAGGCCTCCACCGTGGTTCGGATCCCACGTTAAACTTTAGGTCCTCCATTTCATCTCACAATCACCCTACCATTACACATTAGCGTAAGTGCGTATAACCCAAACGTGTATTAAGACGTGGTGCTAATAATAATAATAATAATAATAATAATAATAATAATAATAATAACAATAGTGAGATATTAAAATATCACGGTCCACGATTTCATTCACGTACCGTAGCTTAGCCTGGCATAGCATAGCGTGATGTATGAACTGGTTCAGTTAAATAATTGTATGGGGATTTTAAACCCTAGTACAACGCGGTAAAGCGGCACCATACAAACTCATCGAAAAGCTGTAAAAAAATATTTAATGGCTAGGTAGGTCAAGTCATCGACACGATATTAGTGCATCCTATCAATAACTATTTTGTAATATAATATAAGATATCAATAAAACAAAGTTTGTGTGTGTGTGGTGGGTATTGCGCGATATCTATCACACGCAGGGGTCTGACATTATTAAAAATTACCTCTTGTGCATGGACATGTGCACTTCTAAGCTGGAATCTTAAAATTTGAATTATATATATTTTTAAATTAATTAAAAGCTGCTTAAGGCAGTATAAGTAATACACAATTTATAACCATCGAGAACACAATAATACAAATTTGTTGTCAAGGTATATAAAAATGTTGCTATACAAATAGAATATATATTACAACTCACATATCAGGCAAAATACACCAGTACCTCGAGGTAGCCTCTCGCGTAATATTGAAGCACACATTAATATAGAAAATAATAAAACACCCCTTTTTATTTTCAATGTGTTCACTATATCTTTTTTTTTTTTACCATTCAGAATCCATAAGAGATGGTTAGTTCATACAATATAATACATACCAGCCTTAAAAATTTATGTCGATGACTTCGTCTTACTCGTATCGACCACTTGCACCACGCTGATTTTGTGTGTTGATGGCTTTTCTGTTGATGACTTTTACCTTTCGTGTAATCCACTTTTTTGTAGATGAATTGACCTGCGCCTTAGAAAAGCATAACAACACTGCGTCGCATACGTAGCCTCATTTGTGAATCCACATTCAAGGACTCACTCTCGCAACAGACTAGACTTCCGAGATGACGATTGCTAGATTGGCACATCTCTTGGTCGAATTTACTGTCTTCCTCCACACAAGTTTGGGCACATTCCTTCTAAATTCAACTTTCCTCATTCAAAACTGGTATAATTATAGCATGTGCATATAGACAGATTGGGTAGTAATACGTGGCATTAAAAAACACACGAGAGTTACGCGTTTGGCCATTCGACCAGCTTTTCGTGTCGGTAATATTTTTTTGGTACTGAATTCAATAGATAATTAAGGACGGAAAAATCAGTGGCGTGTGAGGGACACATACGACACAAGTTGTGTATTATGCCAGTTGTTAAAGTGGTAATAAGACCAGCTTTCCTTCCCCTTCGTTGTAAAGGCTGTCATAGGACTCGGGAATAGTCTACAAGGGAAAAGGGAGAAGGAGGGACTCTTTGTTTGGGGTCGTCGGTGGAACGGGAAGAGAAGGACGTGGAAATTGGTCGGCAATATTACGGTCACCCCTCTATGTCGCGCTTCAAATTCGGCCCAGGGCAGGGGTGTGCCAAGGGACTTCCCCCCCCCCCCCCC